>OMLC01098092.1:0-15433 GCA_900302585.1 Regalecus glesne
AAGGCAAAGCTTTCAATCTACCGGTCAATGTTTGTGCCCACTCTCGCCTATGGCCATTAAAGCTGGGTCATGACTGAAAGAACAAGATCACGGATACAAGCAGCTGAGATGAGGTTTCTTAGGAGGGTGTCTGGTGTCTCCCTTAGAGATAGGGTGAGAAGCTCAAACATACGTGAGGGACTCGGAGTAGAGCCACTGGTCCTACAAATAGAAAGGAGCCAGTTGAGGTGGTTCGGGCATCTAGTAAGGATACCACCTGATCGCCTCCCAAAAGAGGTTTTTCAGGCACGTCCAGCTGGGAGAAGGCCAAGGGGTAGACCAAGGTCCAGATGGAGGGATTATATCTCCACACTGGCCTGGGAACTCTTTGAGATTCCCCAATCAGAGCTAGTGGATGTTGCAAGGGAAAGGAAAGCTTGGAGGTCCCGGCTGAAATCTGCTACCTCCGCGACCCGACACTGGATAAGCGGTTGACGATGGATGGATGGATGGATGGATATACTTCAGAAAGACTGTGACGTTCACTGAGTGGGCCCTTCGCAATTTTATGGAGAAACAAAACATTCCATTGGAACCGATTGCGGGATTTTGCATGGACAGGGCTCCGTCTAGGGGGGGACAGCGAACTAGCCTGTGGACACTTATCATTCAGTGGGCCCCGTCTACAATATGGTATCCCTGCATGATTCACCGTGAGCAGCTGGCGTGTAAGGAACTGAGTGAGTCCATCGTGGACATACTACAGCAGGTCGTAACCATGGTGAACAACGTCAAGCCACATCCTCTGCGTGCACGTCTGTTCTCAAAACTATGCGCCGACATGGACTCTGAATATGAAAATTTACTGTTTCACACGGAGGTACAGTGGTTGTCGAGAGGTAATGTGTCGGAGCATTTTTTCAAGCTGAGAAATGAACTGTTGGCATTTTCCATGGATGAAAGATAACTGATTTTGTTGACTTTCTTTGTGACCAGCAAAAATGTGCCTCCTTGCACATGTAATGGACATCTTTGGAAAACTAAATGAACTTAACAACAAAAGCATGCAGGTGATGAACAATAATATAATGCAGATGAGTGACCGTATTGATGAATTCAGGGAAAACTCGTATACTGGGGAGAAAGCCTTTCAAAGGCAAACGTCACCTCTCCCCAGCTGAGACAGTTTTTAACAGACAACAGCATCAATAAATGCTCCACAAATGAGATGTGCGCCCACCTGAAATGCTTAGAAAAGTAATTTGCCACTTATTTCCCCGACTTGGACATGTCAAAATTGGACTGGGTGAGGGACCCATTCCACTGTGATGTCGGTGTAGTTGACCTGCCTGCCACCCGCTGTTGAACAGCTGATGGATCTTTCACACGACAAAACACATCAGGGATCGCATTCGCCAGTGGCCGTGGAGGAATACTGGTTTGCAGCAAGAGATGAGTACCCAGATATCTCACTGTGTGCTTTAAAACTGTTGATTCCTTTTGGAAGCACATATTTGTGTGAAGCTGGATTTAGTGCCCTTGCGTGCATGAAGTTAAAATAGCGTTCTCGACTGGATGTTACGTCAGAGATGAGATGTACTCTGTCCACTACAGCACCTGACTCTGAAAGGCTGCAGCGACGTGTGGGGGCTCAGCTGTCCCATTAAATAAGGTGAGTTGAGAGAGTTAATCATAAAACATAAAGACACGACAAACTCTGAAGCTGAAACAGAAGCACTCTGCTGTGGTACTGTTCATCTTTCAAATCTTCATTGTTGGTGGGAACAGCCACAAGTCTTGGTTCATTGTTTGAGTTAATGTTTGTTCATGATCAATTTCTGCAGTCTCGTGAACAAAAGCTTGACTGACATATCCACAACGGGGAAAATAAAATTCTCACTTTTGCACTTATCTAAGATAAGATAAGATAAGATAAGAAAGAAAGAAAGGATTCCCTTATCAGTCCCGCAAGGGGAAATTTGGATTTCTCTGCATTTTTGACCCAACCTATTGTATAGGAGCAGTGAGCTGCCAACATATGGCGCTCGGGGAGCAGTTAGGGGTTAAGTGTCTTGCTCAAGGACACCTCGACATGCTGTATGCAGGACCGGGGATTGAACCTGCAACCTTCCGATTGCCAGACAACCGCCCTACCCACTGAGCTATGCCGACTACCCATGACACGTAAAATGGACCTCCTATCGGAAAAAAATCCAGTGTTGGAAAAAGTATTTTTGTATTATGCATTAGTTGCTGGGTAATCCTTGGTGATGTTTGCAATGATAGCTTTCAAACCTGAGATGAAAGTGTCCTCTAGAAAACATCCAGCTTGTTGGTGCATGTAACTTGAATACTTGAGAATTACTTGCAGTCAATTTCTGTGGACTTTAAGGGCATTCTTCAAAGAATGGATTGCACGTAGGTCCAGTGGTTAGTACTGTAACCTCACAGCAAGAAGGTCCTGGGTTCAAATCCTGTCCCAGGGCTTTTCTGTATGGAGTTTTCATATTCTCTCCATGTCTTTGTAGGTGTTTGGGTTAATACCCCTGCTCGTGCCCCTGAGCAAGACAATAGGAACAAGAGCTGGAGGTCCCCAGGTGCTGCAGCTATTCACTGTTCCTATACAATAGGATGGGTAAAATGCAGAGGACAAGTTTCATTGCATATATGTACGATAAGAGAGGTCCGTTTTACCTGTCATGATTAGTGCCCACATTGTGGGGGTGGACTTGGATGGAGCATCAGATATTATGACCGGATGTCCTTCCTGATGCCCCACCGTGGGTTTGAACCCTGTGCCTCTGGCTCATTATTTGTTGCATATATATACAATAACAAATGAAAAAATGATGCTTCTTATCTCTTCTAACACCTTATCAACAAGTCTTCCAAACGATTGAAGTGTGTAAACTTCAGAGGTATTTCATGTATATATATTCTGATTACTGACATGTCAGATAGTTCTCACATGCCCGCTCAAACTTTGATTTAATGGTAAGGTTGGAAGTGAAATCTCATACTGCGATGAATTTGGCATCAATCTATTTACATAATCAACAAACTAACCAAGGCCAGGCCAGAGCATCTGTTATTTCTGCTCCTCTCTGTCCAAAATGTGAGGATTATAAATTGCAGAGCTGTCAGCCAGCATTATACGTCATATGGCTCACAACAAATTCTAATTATGCCTCTCTCATGTCACACCTTAGATGTCAAATTAATATTATTTGTTTTTATACCCTCTCATAAATTAATCTGCAGCTAGATCTGTCGAGAGACACCAGACTGGAAAGCCAGCCTGAGTCAGGCCATCTCTGACAATCGCAAAATCTCAGCTAGTCAGGTGGGCGATGATTTATCACGACCCAAGCAGGTAATGACCTCTAACGATGATGTGATGGGTGAATAATCAATGTGACAGGTGGTATATTTCCAGTAAACCGGCAAACCTCCATTTAAAGTGTAGCGGTCATTCCCAAACAATGGCTTGATACCTGTTATGTGACACATTAATGGATCATAATCCTGCTCCTTTGTCCTCTTCCTTGTATTTCTATCTCATCAATGCCAATCAGAGGTTGCTAAAGTGGTTTTCATGATGGTACTGTGTCGCTGTGGGGATGCTGTTATCTGGGAGTGGCGGATGCTGCAGTGGTCTGTCATTAATGTGTTAGTAGCTGTAAGCCCGCACTTGGTTTTCAATCTGATATCACAATCTCCTGAAGAGTTCCAAATAGCCTGTCATACTGCACAAAAAAAGAAAAAAGTACAGTGAATACCCGGATACAGAAATACTGAATATTTACCTGTTGGCATATAGAAGGAAAATAATTAATTCATCATCGTTATTACAGTCTGTATGCCTGTCTTTTGTCCCATCTTGGGTGACTCCAGTGTAGAAATATAAACTAGGATAAGCAGTACAATGAGATAGTTGAGTGTGATTGGTTTCACCCCAGTGGCTCTCCATGCCTGTCACAGTATGCCCCTATCAACAGTAGCATCCATGACTGGTCATGTCTCTTTTAACTTTCCCCGAAGCCAAATTCAAATCCAGCTCTAAAAATTGCCATAGACCTTTAAAGGTCTATGGCAATTTTTGATCTTAAAACTAATTTAGAGCTATATTTCTCGTGGGTGGTGTCACGTTTTTTGTAGGTGTTCTTGCTGCCTTGTTTAGTCCACACAATAGTCAGTGATATGGGATCCTTCCAGCTACTGATTTCAGCTACTGAGGATTAGGTACTGTAGTGTTGGTATTGATTTATCAGGAATGAGCAGAGATAATGATTAACAACTGTGACCTATGACCTCTTTACTTGTGCCTTTCAAGAACAGACTCTCTCTCTTTCTCTCTCTCTCACTCTCTCTCTCTCTTTCACTCTCTTATTCTCTCTCTCACTTCTTATTCTCTCTCTCACATGCACACAGGCATGTATGCACACACACACACACACACACACACACACACACACACACACACAAACACACACAAACACACACACACACATGCAACTACCTGAGTTTCTAACCTAGTGAAACAACATCCATGGAGCTAATGGATCCACATGATGATGTGAAATCATCTTGTTTAAAAATAGCTCCCGTGTCTATAATTTCTATCTCCCACTCCTCCTGATCAGCTGTCCTAGTCAGGAGAGGTGAAGGTGGAAGGCTTGTCTTTCAAAATTGAGTGCTCCTTTCCTCCATGTTGATAACATTTGATCATCTTGGATACAGTTGCAGTCACATGTACGAATTGATGTTGATGTCTTTGAAAAACAATTGACCCTGTGCACTAGTGCAGATCAGAGGCAGAGGCCTTTGGCCTCCAACTATAAAGAAAACTGGACTAGTCACCACAGTCCATAGACACAACCTAATGACTGGGAGTCCGTTTAGTGTGTAGTAAAGCTCCATGAATTCATCCATCCATCCACTCATCCATAGACCATCAACTGCTTATCCGAAGTCGCGTCACAGAGTCATACTGGAATCTATCCCAACAGTCATTGGAAGAAAGGCATGGAAACACCCTAGACAGGTCACAAAATGAGCAGTTAAGGATTCCATGTCCTTCCAGTGTCCAGGACACTTCGACAAACTTTCAACAGAGGCAGGGGCTTGAACCACTGACCTCATGATTACTTGATGACTGCTTTAACTCCTAAGCTATGCCAAGTGTAATAAAAGATACTGTAATGTGTAGCTGAGTATAGTGAAGATCTGTAGTAATAACTGGAGTTCATACCAACTTCCATCAACAATAAAATGGCAAATGCAGTTATCATAGCACCACTTAACTGAGAATGATTTCCGGTGAAACACTCACTTAGCTCACTTCTCATCAAAGCGTTAGGGAAATTAAATGTGAGTTCGTTTAAGTCTTTTCATGTAGAAAAGTGTATGTAGACTTATGATCATCTGGTCTGCAACATACCCAGTAATAAAAACAACAACAACCATGAATGACTTTCTCTTGTTCAGGAAAAAGGAAATAATTTCCTCAGGAAATCAACACTGTCCCTGATACACTCGATTGAGACATCAGTCACCTCCACGGGTGTCAGGGGATGTGTTGTTTTTCATATATGTCAAAAGTATGTGTCAAGGAATCGACCATCCCTCGGGAATGAATGAAGCCTACTGACATGAATTGAAATGATTTGAACAGTTATTTTTGTATAGCATTTCAAATCAGTTCAGTTCTGGCTGCAGGTTATACAGTATTTAGAAGTATAGCATTCTGCCAGAGAAAGATCATATTTAATGCATTTGAGGGCCTAAATATCTGTCCTTAAGATGGACATTTTGCATTATTTTTACTTTAATTGTCAATGAAGCACAACGTGTGATGCATTTAAAACCATGGTTGTGTGAATAAATTCAGTTTGGCCTGCTTCATGTTAAAAAAGGGTGAATGAAGTCACAAATGATTTTGCTAAGTAGGATTAGCAAATGTTAGTGAGCATATAATAGAAGCTTGTGATGTTCCAGTTTTAACTTGTTTTGAAAGAGAGCTAACCAACAGAGGATTTCCTGTTTGACAGATGAGAGGTCACATTGAGGTTATGTCTAAAATGTAAATAGATTTTCTGAGAGGATTTAGTAAGTAGGCACGTGTTTTTAGCTTGTCTTTCTGTGTTCACATTAATAGGAGGATAGACAAAGGGGTGTAGATGTAAAGAGGCATCCATATATACAGGATATTGACGGATGTAGATGTGGGGGCCACCTGCATGTCCTCACTCACCACATCCATAAACCTCGTCTTTGGTCTTCCTCTTTTCCTCCTGCTTAGCAGCTCCACATTCAACATCCTTTTCCCAGTATACCAGTATCTCTCCACTGTACATATCCAAACTATCTCAATCTGACCTCTCTTATTTTGTCACCAAACCATCCAACCTCAGCTGCCCTTCTAATATAGTCATTCCCAATCCTGTCCTTCTTTGTCATGCCCAACAAAATTCTTAACACCTTCAACTGCTACCTCCAGCTCTGTTGTTTGTCTTTTGTCTACTCTCTCCAAACCGTGCTACATCACTGGTCTCATCACCATCTTGAATACTTTCCTCTTCCCTTCTGTCACAAATCACCTCTGACACTCTGCTCCACCTCACCCACCCTGCCTTTACTCTCTTCTTCCCCTCTCTTCTGCACTCCCTGTTACTTTGAACAGTTGACCCTAAGTCAACTCGTTAACTTATCCACCATCCCTGACTCTAATCCGGACATCTTCATCTTTTTGCTACTCCCCACTCGATCACGCATATGTATTCTGTCTTGCTCCTATTGGCTTTCCTTCCTCTTCTCTCCAGTGCAGACCTCCACTTCTCCAGACTCAACTCAACCTGCTCCATGCTCTCACTACAGATCACAATGACATCCACAAACATCGTAGTCCACAGAGACTCCTGCCTGATCTTGTCCATCAACCTGACCATCACCATTGTAAACAAGAACTCAGAGCTGATCCTTGATGTGACCCCCACCTCCACCTTGATCCCATCTGTTATTCCTACCACACCCCTCACCACTGTCACACTGGCCTCATACATATCCTGCACCACTCTGACACACTTCCCTGCCACACCTGACCTCCTCATACAGCACCACACCTCCTCCTCTCTTGGCAGCCTGTCATATGCTTTCTCTAAATCCATGAAGACAAAAAGTGACTCCTTCTGACCTTCCATATTTTTTTCCATCAACATTCTCAAAGCAAACTTTGCGTCTGTGGTGCTCTTTTGTATCGTGAAGCCATACTGCTGCTCACTAATCATCACCTCTCCTCGTAGCCTAGCTTCCACTACTCTTTCCCATATCTTCAGGCTGTGGCTGATCAACGTTTTATGTTTAACATTTACCAACCTGTTGCACATCCTTCCCATCTCGGTCCTTCTGCCTAGCCAATTGGTACAAGTCCCTTTCTCCTTCCTTAGTACCCAGCGACTCACCATATAACTTTTCCTTTTCCTTCACCATCACTTTCTTCCACATTTCTTTACACCTGTCTAACTTTCTTCATCTCTCTGACTATCAAACTTCATATTTGCCAATCTCCTCCTCTATATGCTCTGCTTTACTTTCTCATTCCACTGCCAAGTCTCGTTGTCTTTCTTCCTCTCTCCAATAGACACACCAAATACCTTCTTAGCGGTCTCCCCATCTATTCTTGCATGGTTTCCCAGCCATCCAGCAACCCTTAAGTTCCACCCAAACCCTGTCTTAACTCCTCCCTGAACTCCACACAACAGAATTACTTCTTCAACTTCCACCATTTGATCCTTGGCACCACCTTCATTCTCATCCATTTCTTGATCTCCAGATTCATCCTACAGACCACCATCTTGTGCTGCCCAGCTACATCCTCCCTTGTCACAACCTTGCAGTTTCCAATCCTTTTTAGATCACGCCTTGTGCAAAATATATAGTCCACCTGTGTGCATTTTCCTTCACTCTTATATGTCACCCTGTGTTCTCTTCTTGAATATGTATTCATCACAATCATTCCATACTTTTCACAAAGTCCAGCATCATCTGGCCTGCCACATTCCTCTCCTTGACACCATATCTGCCTATCACCTCATCATCACCTCTCTTTTCTTTCCAGATATGTCCGTTGAAGTGAGCTCTAATCACCACTCTGCCCTCCTTAGGCACACTCCCCAACACATCATTCAACTCCAGATTACTTCTTTCTTTTCTGTCTTACACCTAACTTATGGGGCATATCTGCCAATAAGTCATCACCACACCTTCAATGTCCAGCTTCATGCTCATCAGTGTCTGACACTCTATTCACCTTCAACACACCCTGGACATGCTCTTCTCTCAGGGTTATTCCTACCCCATTTCTTCTCTGAAATGCAGCATGGTAGATGAGTTTGAGCCCACCTCCAATGTTCTTGGCCTTACTCCTTTTCCAACTGATCTCTTGCACACACAGTGCACTTATGTTATTTCTCTCCATCATATCAACAAGATCTCCCCTTTTACCAGTCCTAGTGCCAACATTCAAAGTTCCAACCCTCCCCTCCATCCGCCCACCCTTTCTCCTCCACTTAATTTGTATTGGCATCCTACGGGCCAATTGTAGCAGTGGTATTCATTGGTAACCTTGGCCTTGACCAATCCTGTATGGAAATGGGATTTACGATCCAAATATTTGATTTGGCATGGTTTTTCTCTGGACGCCCTTCCTGGTGCAACCTTCCCCCCTTATCTGGCACTAATAGTAGCTGGGTTACTGCTCATATACAAGAGGATAGGTTAAATGCAGAGAACGTATATCATTATAACCTGCAATAACAAAATTAAATGGGATTTTTTTTTCAGAGAACAAAAGTTTAATGCCAGTTCAACTTTTATTGGCTATGAATAAATGCAGCATGGTGCGCTGTATGCGAGTGCCTCCTGACAGGTGTCATCATAGTACTGCTATATACTGCCCAACAAGAGGCTGCAAAATTGAGAGATTTTAAACAAGTATACCATTCAATGATGCTTCATAGTTGCAAGTACCACAGTTAGCCAACCAGTAGAGATGTTAAGTGTTCTTGTAATACCATCTTACCTATTTTAATACCTCCTGATGCATAATTTATTTCAATCAAATTAATACTAAAAGTAGTAAAGGTGTAAATGATTGGCTATAAGAAGCAGAAAAGCAGTCTTCGGTGACCTCGATGTGGCTCGCAGTACCTTTCAGTGGCCTCTTGTGAAGAACATAGTTTATTTAGGAAACCCTTTGGTTTGGCTTGTCTTGATGCATGCTCAATAATACAGTTAAGGAAATCCCAGAAAGTTCAATTAGTTCATCTGGACACAAAGTTTAATAGCAGATGAATGGTTTCAACCATCTGGGATGTCAGTTTTGGTGTGTGTGAGCGATCCAGTTCTGTGATACACCTACCAGTTGTGTAAAGAAATCCTTTACATGGATTTCATGTTCCGCTCTGCTTACAATCTGAGTATAGACAAAGTAGTCTATCCACAATGAGAATTCTGTTTTTACATGTCATGATTAGTTCCCACATTGTGGGAGTGGACGCAGACTGATGGCTTGATCTGGGGTGTTTGCATTTTAGGTGTTCATTGATTGGTACCTTGACTATAAAGGAGTTAATCATTGCTATTACTCTTTTACCTTTTGTAATTCAATTAAAATTCTGTTATCCTGATCATGTTGTATGCTATAAATGTGTCTTATTCTGTGTACACATCATCCATTGCACGACCGTCTGTCTTGGTGCTCTCCCTGAGGTTTCTTCCTAATTTTCTCCCTGTTAAAGGTATTTTTAAGGGAGTTGTTCCTTATCCGATGTGAGGGTCCATGGACAGGATGTTGTGTTAATGTAAAGTCCACTGAGGAAAATTGTTAATATGTAATAATGAGTTATACAAATAATATTGCCTTGACTTGACAGACTAAGATGGAGCATGCGGGATAGAAGCCAGATGCCCATCCTGACGCCCTTTAGTGGGATCAGATCAGCAACACCTGGCTTGTCATTTCCTGAAGCACATGGTCTACCACTGAGCTACTGTGCCTGATGCTGTGTATTTTCTGTTCGTTTCTGCCCAACATCTTAACTTATCGAAGTTGTTAAAGAATTTGGAACATGTTTTCTAGCATTCTAACAAAGCAGTGATTTTGTGTAATTTTGAATGTATTCTATGGGGCGGCATAGCTCAGTGGGTAGAGCGGTCGTCGGGCAATTGGAAGGTTACAGGATTGATCCCCGGTCCTGCACATAGCATGTGGAGCTGTCCTTGAGCAACACTGAACCCCTAACTGCTCACTTGATGTACGTCGCTCTGGATAAGAGTGTCTGCTAAATACCTGTAATGTAATGGTTAAACACAACAGGAGCCTAGATCCCCCCCACCCTGTGAGCTGTATTCATATTGTACTGCATGTGTTTGCTGTTCTGCATATTCATTGTTGATGTGGTGTGATGTTTCAGTGGTGCACCATTGTGAGGTGGGATTAATTTGCAGGTTGCTCAGTGGGACAGACCAGAGAGGCTAATCTGGTTCATCATGAAATAAGAGTCTTCTCCATTAATCCAAAAACAAAAGGCCCATTGTGAGCAGATCAATTAATTAGAAAGTTATCAGTGGTGTTTGTGTGAGGTAATGGTGTGGTGATCTATCTCTTTAATACTTTCCCAAGTTCATCCATAAGATTTAAAAAAAAAACTATATTTAAGAAGCTGTTAGTCCGTAGCTGTATGGGGGCCGTGAAAGCTTAATGATGTGCTTTGGGAACTGATGACCCAGATGCCACGGGTTTGATCCCACCATGGCACGTCAGGAAGGGCATCTGGCCTTAATCCCCCGTGCTTCATCTAAGCCTGTGTCCGTCCCCACGATTTAGGGGCTAATCGGGACACATTGAACTGGGCTTCTTTTTGTTAGTAACTATCTGTGGTTTTCATTGAAAATGAAACATTCCCTCACCTTAATGGCTTGCACCTTGACTAAAAAGAATGACTCAAACATCCTGACAACAGACACGCGGCTGCGCTTGTGTTTTGCATGAGCTCTTGGTTTGCCCTTAATTAGTTCCTATTATGTTGTTGTTGTTCTATTTTAAAATGAACCGTTCCTATTAGTAGCGGGTCTGCTGGGAGATGTTTTTTGTAAAGATAATGGCTTATATATTGACCCACGGTATCAAAATGAAAATAACTTTGTCCAACATAATAGCCCAAAATAGCTGGTGCTGTTACATGTTGCCATGCTCTATGACTCAGAAAAAATTAAAAAGACACTTCAAGCTACAAGAGGAAGAAGAAGAAGGATTTTGATATTCTAAAACAGACCGGGTATTCACGTGAAGTTTCATGACTCCGGGAGTGTTACATGAATTTTATGAGAAATGGGAAGAAGTGGAGGAGGTGCTGTAGTTAAATTCATCCCCACAGCAAAGCTGGGGAAGGGATTTGTTCATTATTCAGAGGTGAGCTGCTTTATGCAGAGCACTGAGCAGAGGATGCTGAGGCATCACTGCCCCAAAGGGTGTGTGAAAAAGCAACAAAACAAATGAGATGGAGAGACTTAGAGACTCAGATAGAAAGAGCCAACAGTAGAGACGCAGCGTGTGACAGCGAAAGTGAACTTATGGGGAAAGGGAAACAAGGTTTATGACTAAGGAAAGAATAGGATGAAGGAGAAGACGAATAGTCGCTCTCCTGTTAGCCTGTGGTGAGAAGCGTTTCTGAGTTATGGCTTTTCAATAAAATATGTTCATTATATTTCTCCGGTGTTGAAGTTGGTTACTTTGGTATGCTTTAGGACCTGGGATTGGTCTCATTGTTGTGCGGAGCTGCTTCATGAAAAGAATAATACCGAGTGTATTTCTATGCAGTATTCTAAATAATTGCTCATGATAAAAGTTACATTTGGGATATCTTTTTTTATATTCATTCGGATATCCCACTCATATATCCCACTCTGTATAAACAAACTAATGATTCTGGATTCTAACTAAACTAAAAATTCAGTGGAAACAGAACTGAAGACAGGCCTTGAAAAGGGGCGACATAGCTCAGTGGGTAGAGTGGTCTTCTGGCAATTAGAAGGTTGCAGGATCGATCCCCGGTCCTGCATATAGCATGTCGAGGTGTCCTTGAGCAAGACACTTAACCCCTCACTGCTCCCCTAGTGCCATGTGTTGGCAGCTCACTGCTCCTATACAATAGGTTGGGTCAAAAATGCAGAGAAATCCAAATTTCCCCTCGTGGGACTGATAAGGGAATCCTATTTTAATCCTAAAAACCCAAGCAGTGGGATAAAAATGGACCCAAGCATTTTTTCCTGTCATGGTGTGCAAGTGTTTTATGAATGGGACAAGATCTATTCACAGATGTTATATGTCATGTGACCTATGGTAGCTCAGCATTTCAGGTCTTGCCTCAAGTCAGGCGTTGTAGGTTCAATCTCATTGTGGGGTGTCAGCAAGGGCATCCTGCCCTAATCCCCCATGCTCTATCTAGGTCCATCTACACCGTCACAATGTGGGGATGATTCATAACTCGTAAAAACAGACATGGACCTTGTATATGTGATTTGACAGTGACTGGTGGCAACTCACCAAGGGGCATACTAAGGCATCCCACCTGATGCTGTACAGGTATGCATGTAAGTGCACTCAATGTGTCCGATTATGAGAGAGCACAAGAGCGAATACTAAATGTTTCATTTTTGTCCCAGGCTAAAAGAGAGTAAGAATCCAAGTTGTAAATTATGTGTGATGTAAAAATACACTTTGGTAAGCGAGTGATGATTGATTGATGGAAAGATGGATGGACGGTAAAAAGATACATTTTGAATAAAACAAATTATTTTTTATGTCTATTTTGCATGCACAGTATAGTGTGTTTGCATGTTTTCATCCATCCATCCATCATCAACTGCTTACCTAAAGTCACGTCATAGTGGAACTGGAGCTTATCTCAGTGCTCATTGGGCGAAAGGAAGGGAAACACCCTTGAGAGGCCACCAGTCCATCACAGAGCAGAAGAGCTAAAGGAACAGTGTCTTGCTCAAGGACACTTTGACATGCTTCTCTGCAGGTGTAGGGATCAAACCTGTAATCTTTCAATCGCTACACGACTGCTCTACCTACTGAGCTCTACCCGTTTGCACGTTTTAACCTCGCTAATCTGTTTGGTGTGTGTGTGTGTGGGGGGGGTGGGTTGAAATGATTTGTGTTGAACTATGGGAGATAAATAAACAAGATAAAGTTAATGTTACAGCATCCAAGACATGCAGACAAATCCACTAATCCACTCGTATAGTTGGTGTTTTTTTTGCATTTAGGGGCTTGATTTTCAGGTTTTGCCATCATGCATTATGCTTACATCATATTCTTCAATGGCTATATTTTGGAGATTTTGGAGATTTTCGAACACCGCAACACCGTTGCTGGACATGGCTTTACAGCAGTATCTTATAGGGTATGTGGACGTTAGCTTTAAACCTGTGGGGTTTTTTTCACCAACGGCAATAAACAAACAAAAATATTTTGCCTCAGTTAGACTGTACACATGATTTCTCATTATCTAATTTGCAATCGTGCTTGCTGGATGGTTTGTCAATGGGTGCCGAGAGGCTCGCAGTTACACTAATTGCTACTGCAGTAACTAGGACACAGTAAAACACATTATTTTTGCTCTGAAGACGAGCCGAGCCGTCCATGGCACCAAAAGACACCATTGTAAAGCAGAGTCCAGAGATGCTTCTATAGACAATGAATACAGCGAGTAAAATAATAACTTAACCAATATACATGATGGCAAAACTATGATAATAAGAACCATCCATCCATCCATCCATCCATTTCTCAACCGCTTCTCCGAAATCGGGTCGCGGGGAAACTGGAGCCTATTTCCGTTCTCATTGGGCGAAAGGTGGGGTACACCCTGTATAGGTCGCCAGTCTATCACAGGGCAGAGCAGTCAAGTGCACCTCGACACACATCTCTGCAGGACCAGGGATTGAACCTGCAACCTTCCGATTGCCAGGCAACCGCTCTACCACTGAGCCATCCCGCCCCTTAATAAGAACCAAAATTGTTAAAAAAACAAAACATTTGAATACTATGGATTTCCTCACACGGACTTATAAAGTCAGGGGGTGGGATAGCTCAGGAAGTAGGATGGTCATGTAGTAATTGGGAGATTGGTGGTTTGATACCCAGCCACTGCAGAAAGTGTGCTGATGAGTCCTTGAGCAAGACACTGAACCCCAAACTTCATAAGCCCTGTGATAGAATGGCAACCTGTCCAGGGCGTTTCCCCATCGTTTGCCCAATGGACACTGAGATAGGCATGACTCTGTGACTCAAATTCAGATAACTAGCTGATGGATGGATGGACGGATGGACTGCTAAAGTATGAGGAGTAGCTAACTGAACTGGAGCTAGCTGGTCGAGGCTCATGCTAAGTGCATAGAGGTTAGCTGCACTCCCAGCATTTCTTTGCATCTGATCAAATGAATGTGGGTTTCTAGTTGGTAATCTGTTTGTGCTGTGCAGAGAAGTTGACAAAACTAGAGTTTAGATGTTTTACAATGCGTACATGCCAATCAAACACACCTGTTTTCAAATTACATGAATAGATGCTTGTCAGCTAGTGTGACACAACTACTGAGAAACAGTGTGCGTATGGTTGAGCAGAGGGGTTGCACAGTTTCATCCTCAGCTTCTCAGTTGTGGGATTCTTTAAAGTTTAATGTATAGTGCTGTGTGATTTTAGACCCATTTTTGATCACGCATTTTCTCCCGAGTCAGTAAAAGGTGTAATGCTGCTTCTGTCTTATGAAACCAAGGTTGTTTTATCTGCTCTCCAGTATGAAGTGGTGGAGAGCAGATAGAGTGGCAGGGTGGTGCAGCAGTTAGCACTGAGGCCTTTTTGCTTTGTGGAGTTAGCATGTTCTCCTAATGTCTGCGTGGGTTTCCTCCGAGTGTTCCGGTTTCCCCCACTATCAAAAAAAAGAAGAAAAAAGTCTAGGATGGTTCCTCACCTTTCATTAAATGAGTGCTGGGATAGGCTCCAGCATGACTCCGTCAACCTGACTTCAGATGAGTGGTTGAAAAAGAATGGATGGATGGATGGATGGATGAATGGATGGATGGATGTGAATTAGCTTGAAGCTATAATCTCATGCAGTGCATTGAGTGGCAACATAAATGTAAAAAGCTGCACATGGTCCATTAAAAAAGTATTTAATGTAGTGGCAGAGGATGCCTTATCACATATTACTGACATGTAAGCAATTGGCTTTGGGGTAAATGCAGTGCTGGTGTTTATTGCTTTTATTGTTTCAATAGAAATACATTTAAAAAACACCAAAAAAAACATTACATTCAGCAAATGTGGGATTAGTACACCTGAGTCAGTGTTAACCCTAATATCCGACATGGTTCTATGTATTCCTGGAA
>OMLC01098094.1:0-19906 GCA_900302585.1 Regalecus glesne
GCCTAATAATGATTAATAATAATAATATTTATAGGGAAAGTGCATATTAATGAACATTTAGAATGTATATAAACTAGATTTAGCCACCAGGTGAATTTTTGTCTGTGGTCCCGAGCAATTGGGGGTTCAGTGTCTTGCTCAAGGACACTTCAACACACTCTGGAGTAAAGAGAGATCAAACCACCGATCTTTTGATCGATATATGTACAATGTACAGTACAGTATATACAAGATGTATGGTTGGACTTTGACAATGTTAAGTGTTCATTTGAATGACAGCCCATGGAAGGAAACTGTTTCTATATCTGTTGTTTCAGCGTACAGTGCTCTGTAGCACCTGCCAGAGGGTAGGAGGTCGAACCGGTTGTCAGCAGGATGTCATGGCTCTCCAAGTGATGTTGCCTGTCTGTTACCTGACTCTGGAGATGTGCAAGTCTTGAATGAAGGGCATTTTGATGCCAGTGATTTTCTCTGTGGGCCTAACTATCTGTTGAAGACTGTCCCTGTCCTGTTGTGTGGCTGATCCAAACCAGACAGTGATGGATGTGCAGAAGACAGACGGGATGTTGTGCTAGCGTAAAACCCAATGAGGCGAATTTGTAATTTGTGATAAATGGGCTATTCAAATAAAACGGACTTAACTTGGTTTACTGACTTTGCAGATTTGGTCACTGCTGATTGTGGTATTGTATGCAAGTTAGGCATTCACACAAAAACAGACCTATTCAATCACACGTACAAACACACATGGGTGCAAACACCAAATCTCACTGTTAGGTCTGCTTATAACTGAAAGGAGGTAATGTTTATTACCTGTGATCAGACATTTCACTTTGCTTTCATTGCAGCTGTGCTGGGCGATGTCATTTAAGTCCTCACATGACCCCACCATCCCTCCTCTGACTTTGATTTGCAGACCCAACAGAAGCAGGAAGAGCAGAGTCAGGCAAAATCTAATGGAGTGGAAATGCTGAAGGTGCAAGAGGAATTGGAATGGGGCATTATCCCAGTAAAGCGTGTAGTACATTCAAAGACTAAAGATTAGGTCCCGTATGTCTTTTGTTTTCCTCTACTAATCAAACTGTAGGCGTGGTGGGAGAATCTTTTTTGTTGAAATGGAAGTGCTTTTCCTTGTCTCTGGCTCTGGAGGAGCTGAGAGATTAATTTTGACAGCGCACCCTGTTTTTATTTAATCCTAGGAGGCAGACAGCTGGGAAATCATTGAGGGGCTGAAAATCGGTCAGAGCAATGTCCAGAGGCCAGATAAACATGAGGGCTTCATGCTGAAGAGGCGAAAATGGCCCCTGAAAGGCTGGCACAAGGTGAGATCCACTGACCAGATGAGACACAACTCTTGCATTCAGTGGCATCGATTTCCTTTGTGAAAACACACTTTCAAATACAGCTTCCGTTGTAATCTTAGAAACGGTCTTCTGTCAAGTGTAATTTAACAATCCAATATCCTTTTCTTAGCTAGTTGTCTTCTGGGACAAGCAAGTGACCAGAGGATCTTTCCTTAAAGACAGTTTCCATTTACCTTATAGAATTCATCACAAGCTTTTATGATGCTTCTTTTGAAAGCACACACCGTTCATATGAAACTTCCGACTCCCATTCAGCAAAAGCACACAACATAATAACCTGTCAATTAATAATGTAAAACTCATTATATCAGTTAATCGTATTTACATGCAACCTCCTGTCCTCATTTCAAAAAACTTGTCAATTACTGAAGCTTTATTTTTGTTCCCATCTCTGTTTTTCCACAGCGTTTTTTTGTTCTGGACAATGGCATCCTAAAGTATTCCAAGTCTCCCATTGATGTAAGTAACCCCGGCTGAAACCTACAGGCAGGAATAGAGGGCAGACTGGCCTGACATGGTATGAGTCAGCAGTTATAGCCACAGTGATGGTCACGTTGCTGACTGTTTCAGCTCACTGTGTCGGTCTGCAGGAAATCTTAAAAACTGACAAAACTCTAATATCTTCAGTAAATATATTAAACGAATGAACCTGCCATGCACAACTGAGACAAAACTATTGCTTTGTCTTCCTCTGTTCACTCACAACTGAACAGGTCTTCTGTATTTTTTTATTTATTTAACAAATTTAACTTTGGGGAATATCACAAAATGTGAGAGGTTTTAGTTTGAATGTCAATATTTGGAAGTGGAAATACACGACTTTGTGCTTTCAACGTGGAGTTTGACATGAAATATTACCCCCGTCGTCTCAGATCCAGAAAGGCAAGCTGCACGGGAGCATCGATGTTGGTCTTTCTGTCATGTCCATCAAGAAGAGGGCCCGCCGCATTGACCTGGACACCGAGGAACATATCTATCACCTGAAGGTGAGTGGTCAGTTGTCAATACAGTCACAATTATTAACTTCTACCTCAAGTAGACTACAACTGCACCCAGATCCCTCACTGTCTGTCCCTTTCTGTTCCTCCTCTAAGGTCAAATCCCCAGATATCTTTGATGCCTGGGTGGCCAAGCTGCGTCACCATCGGTTATACCGTCAGAATGAGATAGTGCGATCACCCCGGGATGCTACCATCCGAACTTTTCCTCCCTCGGCTGCTATGGAGTCCCCCCAGCCAGCCCCCACTACAGGACATGAAACCAAGGTAGGTGGCCCCACCATCCCCCCTAGTTCTCTCCAAGGACCTATATTCAGTCTTTGATATCCCAACGCAGGGCTGACTTGTGTTGGACACTTTTTCATTAAACCCAATGACTTGCGTTTTCCTGATGTCAAGCCATTTACAGAGGACATGAAAATGAGTCACTGCTCATGCGTTACATCAGGTGGCAGCTTTGTCTACAGCTAGTTCAACATGGGAAAAGTGGGGTGGACAATTTATTTGGCACAATAACCTTAATTTGTTTTATAGAAAGCTTTAGCCTGTTTCAAGTGATGCAGCTTCACCTGCTCCAGGCAGTCATTAGGTGGAGAAGAGTACAAGAGATGATGGAGGGGTTTAGATGTTGCCGGCAGTGTTTATGGAGGAGAACATTTATGTTGTTTTCCTCTGCAGCTATTTTGAGGCTCAGTCATATTAGCACATGCTGTATGAAGTCAGCAATGTCAGTCAGTGAATCACTCAACCCATGTCAGGGCTTTTACATCAAGCAATCCACATCACAGAGGCATGCCTATCCCTGATCTGGATGTTGTTTTGAAGTGATGCAGCAAGCTGATGTACCACATTCTGTGTGGACACGCAGTCACTGTGATGCAGTTATTTCCTCCTCAGGTCCGTTTGCAACATTTGGGTTAGGAAATTATGATTAGAGGACTGTCCTCCATCTTATTACTCAACTCACTTTACTGTCAAAATGACACCGAGTCCCCCAGTGTGCCCCTTGTTTCTTGTGATGTCCTACAAAGTTGTTCTTGTCCTTCAGAGGATGGAGTCGAAACGTCTTGAGGAGCTGAAGCAAATGTATAGATTTCAAGTATCTACCATGCACAAGGCTTAAAGAGAAGCGTCTGCATTGAGCAGGATGCACTCACTAAGTCAAGGGGAGTGTGGAATAGGAATTTAAGGATTTCCCAGACCTGTTATAATGAGAAACACCAAGTAGGGAAGAAATATAACTCTCAGAAGAGACGACGGGTAGACTTTACATGATCAGAGAGGATTCTCTTAGCTCTGTGTGGGATGTTGAAAATACAGGCCTGTCTACTCATTACCCGTCAGCCTGTCTGCTGTGTTTTATTTTTCCTTGAATGCTCCTACATGTAATTGGTGCATTTCCATACAAACGGATGATGCAACGAGCTGGAATAAAGAAATGTTAGAGTAGGAGGACAGCTTAGTCAGGAAACACGCTAAAAAGTTAGCTGTTTTAATTAAGGGGATCTGTTGTTCAATGTTTCATTGTGTGTTAATAGCTCTGAGGACGTATTACATGGCTAATGACAAGACTAATGGCTGTGAATGTGTTATTAGATAGCTGTCTGATGCTCTAATGCAGATTGGAACAGTAATTGTAGCCTGATCATTAGCAAAACAGCCAGGCACGTCTGTCTAGACTGATTCCAGAGCAGTGTGAACCTGTGGCCCCGGTGAGAAGTGTCAATATGGTGTGTGACTGTGTTGGGTCGGCCTGTGTGAGATCCCTTGAGAGGGTTAGTTCTCCAGCTGTCTCAGGCCATTAGAGATGATAACTGGACCCTGGACTCAAGAGCACTTGCTGAAGAGCAGGCTGGATAAAGAGCTCCATTCCCAGTGAGAATTACTGCTGCAGAGTTTGCTTTCAGACAGGGAGAACAGGATTTCTGATACCGTGTGGGGAACCGGAACTGATTTTGAGCTGAAGGAAGTCAATGTCAGCCATCAAACCTCAACAGATGTTCTTTGCAGTCTCATGACTTTTATCGATTTGTACCATTGAAGTCCGTTGACAGTGTATTTTTTACCCTTATGTATCAATGAAAAGTTTTTTAAGCACATCAGACTTTTCTTATGCTCATAGACACATACTCACACCTCGTAGCTCCTCAAGTTAAACCATAGTCTTCTACTGCATGCCACTCATTAGCTCCAACAGAGGATGAGGTGCTTTGCACAGGAGTACCTCAGCAGCAGTTATTGAGAGAGGGGAGAATATTGCTTGCTTCCTTTTTTCATCAATTTAAAAGGTATCTCATGTAGCAGCCATTTAATTCATCCAAGATGTAATTTCCAGGGCAATTCTTCCTCTCCCCAGTGTCAACATACACAAAACATGCCTGGGCTCATTTGTCAGTATCCAGCCTCTCTTACCTTACTTCTGTACGGCAGGCCAAGCCTAGCAGTCTGCCGTGGCAGCAAGCGGCCCCCAGCACCAGCAGCAGCAACAGTCTGCCTGCCTCCTACAGCAATGGCCAAAGCAAAGTGGCAGCATGGCTCCAGGAGTCGGAGGAGATGGACAAGTGTGCAGAAGGTAAAAGCATGAAAACGCCCCGACCCAACCCTCTGAACCCTGCATCTTCTCACCTAATCTGTTTGCATAATGTGAATGGCATGAGTGTGCTCTCCTCTCGTATGAAGGACATCCAAATATAGTTTTAGAAGGCATGAATGAATCCACAGTTAATGTGGTGAAAAAAGTGTTTTCACAAGTTTCACATGAACTTGCTGATTTCTTATTTCTTTCAGAGCTCGCACGCTGCCAGTCCAACCTGATTGAGCTCAGCAGATTACTGCAGAGTCTAGAGATCTTACAGAGGACTCAGTCTGCACCCAACTTCATTGACATGCAGGTGACGCAGACACATCTGTTAACACATGCACGCAGACACTCATCCAGGCACATGAACATGTGCACCCAATCACAGAGCAGGGGGGGAAAGAGCAGAATCTGGCTTGTGGGACATCTCAGCACCGTTCAGTCTAGTTATTGTCCCTCCCAGGTTACTTTTGAAATCTGCTTCTGTAAAGTTATGTGGGGTATGATGATGGGGTATATTACCCAGGCAATGATCAAGGTGTGTGTCAAGCTCATCTCATGAGGTCTTGTGAGGCCCCAGGTGTTAAAATTCCAGCTGTCAACTGCATTTCTCCTCAAATAAAAAGACACTGTAAACTCCTTTAAACAAGACCTTATGAAACAAGCCTGGAATAATGTTTATGTGGAAGATGTTTCTATGACATTTCTGTCCATAACAACTACTTTCTATGTAAAAAGGTCCTGTAGTAAAGAAAGTAGTGGAACAAAACTATGCTGGGAAGCCATGGCTAACTAAGAGATTATTAAACACATGCAAGAGGAAAATCCATGATATAAAGATTTCTTAAAGGAAAGAACAGCAGAGGCCAAACGCACACAAAATACCTAAAAAAATAAATGATCAAGACTTATAACAGGCAAATTACAGGAGGAAAACAAAAGCAACATTAAAAATACATGGAAAATAAATTAAGTTGGAAGCTGCACATAAATTACATTCATGATAAAATATCCAAATCAATTACAGAACTGCAAAAAGACAAAGATATACAAAATCAACCTTCCCTATATAGATTGAACAGTTCCTTCATTCTCTCATATGTTACCTATTGTATGGAAGTGTGGGGAGTACATACAAAAACAAACAGAGAAATCTTCAACCTCCCAAAACCAGCTATACGAGTTCTAAATAAATGGTAAATGGACTTAATCTTTGAAAATCACCTTTAAAGCTATAAAATAATGTGCACGGTATTAAATCAACAATTACCAATAAGTATTAATAACAATTGGTATCCAAGGGTTGTTTCAACTGAGAGAAAGTAAATGCGAGAGGAACCCTTATATATAAAAATAAGGACAGATGCAAAACATCACAGTGATATAACTTAGGGAGTTGGTATGTGGAATAACTGCAGTGATATGCTGAAAACATCTGGGGCTTCATCTGAGCTTAAAAGACTCTTCAGAAACAAAACATTGAACGATTATGAGATAGACCAGTGACCAAGTTTTTTTTGGCTTTTTTAAAATCGGTGCTTTAATTTCGTGTTATCTATTATCAATGCATCATGCAGTCATGAGTAGTTTAAGGTGCGAGGACTGGAAAAGTTCTCAACTTCCTACATGATCAGTATTATTTGAGTTGCTTATTTGTTATTTACATGTTGATTTATTTGATTATTCTTATGGCTTTTTTTCAACATGTTCAATAACATTGAATGATTGATTGAAAAAAAGACCAACTACATTCAGCCTTGTTCAGAGAGATAGCTGCTTGCTTCCCCTCTTAACTGATCACTATCTATCAAATTGCTTTTATTCTCATTTGGCTTGAATTTATTTTGTTTCTTATAAAGTTCACTGCCTTAAAATTGTTTGCTGTGTGGTTGTGTGATTGCTGTCCTCTTCATTTAACTGTAATCGCATTGTATCCTGTTTTCTGCTTTTCTATTAACCACATTTTGTTGCATATTTTGTTCCACACGTGCGGCGTAGACCAATTGTGTAGAATTGTCAAAGAAAGAAAAGCGCTTGAACAGAAGATGGAGAACAAAAAGTGTTGGCAAAGATGTGAAATTCCAACTTCAGGTACCTACTTTTGCTCAGATCTTTGACCTGTTTCTATTTCAGGCACGTTGGCTCAGACTGACATGTGTCTAACACATAAAAAGAGTTGAAGCTAATTTAGATCCGATTGCTCTTAAGCACATTCATAATGCAAGAGGAACTAAGAACTCTGCACTACACTGAGGAGCTCTCTTTACGAAAATGGTGCCTTGGCTGCTTTTTACAGTGAACATTGGGGTCAGTGCAGTCTAAGGTTCAGAAACAACCATCCAGTAATTATGAGGTTTAATATTTGATCACCACAGCCTCATTTACAATTTAAGTGGTTTACCATCATCCTTGAGTTTTGACCATTTCTTCTACCTGTTCATATATTCTTGCTGTCTGGATAAATGTTTGGCAAAATGACTTGAGGTCTATTCCTCAGCATATCCATTGAATCAGCTGGGCAGTCTTCATATAATTGAGACACATGATGTTCTTTTTAAATATACATTATTTGTCCTCTGAGTACTGGTTAATATCCCCTGCACTTGGCCTTTGATCTTGGTGTGCTGTGACTTGACCTAAATAATGACTCCTCACCAATTCTCTCTCTCTCTACTTAAAACTACCTCTGGAAAAGGCCTAAGGCCTTTATATGACTTCATACACCCTTGCTTTCTAAACTGTCCTCCACATCATGAGAATGTTTTAAAGCCTTTTCGCCTCGCTGTGTACATTTCATTTTACTGTGTGGTTTTTAACCAGATAAAGGCTGACGATAGGGAGCACTCGTGGGTGACAGGGATCATCAGTTGTAGTTAGATGAGCAAAACATTTTCATTTTGGGGTTTCCTAAGAAATATTGAATTCAGAAATATTCATAGATGGAGTAATGTTGGAAGATTATTTCTGACAAGCATACTATGCTGTAACATACAGAAGCAGAGTTGGGATACTCTAAGACTACAGCAAGTCAAGCTTTGTGCAGCCAAAGTCACAACCAACAGATTCTTGGTCCTTGCAGTTCCATCTTTTAGTCAACCACAGAACTCTAATGGAGTTGTGTCTCTCAGAGTACTGGCTTACCGTCCTCCCTTCTTTCCCTGTGCCCCCCTCAGGTACCCCATTCTGCCAGTATGTCTCCTGTCCGCCTCCACTCCTCCAACCCAAACCTGTGTGCTGAACTGGTGGACTTCCAGACACCTGTCTCACGGATGACAGACAGTATAGAATCAACCAGCGACTACATTAAACTGCAAGAGGACTTCTGCACCATTGCCCAGAAAGGTTGGCAGGCATCCTGTATCATGCAGTCCCCTCTGGGCACATTAGACCTAGCTGGAAATAAACAGGTTGCATTAACATATTTATCCACTCCGGATGCTTTGTTCTCACTTAGTGAATCTGTTACACCCTGTTTAAATTACCTGCTTGTCAGTGCAGATATGTATTTCATCACCAGAGACGTGTGGGAAAAGGTAGGAATGCTGCATGTAATTTTCCCTTGCAGTGTTAGATAGTCTTTAATCATCTTTTGTCTCTTCTTTGTATAGTCCACTCTCTTCTTAAGTCAGCCTTCAACACGGTGGCCATAGAGAAAGAGAAGATCAAGCAGGTTCTATCCGAGCAGGAGCAGTTAAGCCAGGCGGCTCAGATCAGCACCCTCAGGAAGTCGCTGTCACAGGTAAAAATAAAATAAAATATTCCCCATGGGTCATATCTTCAGACAGTAGGGCCGCAGTAGCGTATGCTCTTCGGGAACTGACAAGCCAGATGTCGTGGGTTCGAACCCACCATGTGGTGTCAGGAAGGGTATCCTGCCTCAATCCAGCACGGTCCATCTAAATCCATGTGCACCCCCACAATGTGGGGACTGACCGTGACATGTAGAGATGGAACTCTCTCTCATACCTTCAGACACTACCCACAGTTCCTTCTTCTCATCTTCTGCCATTGCCAATGCTAAACGTAGGCTGTCTCCAGGCACATCAGGCCTTTTAACATTCTGAGCACTGGTCTGCTTATTGAAGTTATATGGCTGGCACTATTTGAAATGATTAGAAGACAGTCGAGAGGGAATGTCTGTCACCATTGGTTATAATGACAGTGTCGCTTGCATCATCCCTTTGTTCAAACTGGACACTTTTCTAATTTGTCACATTCTGAGATAAGCTCACGATGACATGCCGCCACGAGAACGCACTCACACACAAACAGACACATATACGCACAATGCAGCTGATTCCTTGCGGCCACTGCAATCGTCATTATGAAAATGAAATGCGAAGACATGATTAGAAGGGTGAGAAGTGAGTTTAGAAAGTCCATCATCCTTTTTTTCTCTGCATTAATTGGAGAGTAGGAGCCCAGCCATACAGTTCATTAGCGCTGCACCTCAGGACTGTCTCCACCCTAGTGATTTAATTGGACTGTGCCTCTGCTGGAGTCTACATGAATTCAGTGCAGTGTGTCAGCTGATGCACCTCTGTTTTTTCCCTAATTGGAGGTTTTGAGGTTTTTTTCCTCGGGGCAGACAGGTGGAGGCTGGAGGTCAGGTTTTAGAGGCTAAGCATCTTATTGTATCAGAAGTAGATCGTAGGAAGTTAATGTTGTAATAGCCACAGAAGGTGCTGAAGACGCCCGATGTTTAATCTCTTATGGAGAGGTTAGCGGTCTTTATTATCCCTATTTCTCTTTTCCTGTCGTCATTGCAGCCTTTGTTTTCTTTACTTTTTGAAGCATTATGCACACATGCTCTGAACACGTCATTCAGCTCATTCCCCTGAAGTCGTAAAAATAATGGAAACGTTCATTAACCAGGCCCTGTCCCAAAATGTCGAGCTTCGGACCCGACTCAACCGTATCCACTCCGAGTCTGTCCTGAACGAACAGGTGGTCAGTGTGAACATCATCTCCACGCCTGAGGAGGTAAGTCAGTCTGGCCACGTCACAGAGGAATCAGTCATGAGCTATTCCGAGAGGTTTTGTCTCCGTACCATATGGTTTTCTGAAAAGTGAACCGGTGCTGACAGTGAACCAGAAAGCACTGCGTAGTCTTTGCTTACAACATTTGTCCATTGCATTATTGATCTTCACTCTCAAGGAGTAATGGTTTTTCCGGTAAGCCTTGGCAGATTTGCTTAGAAAATGATTAGCTTTTGCTGACCCTAACATAAGAATTAATGTGAAAAGAATGACTTATCATGGTATAAAATAAGATTGATCCACTTGCCCCCATCTATAAGGATGGTATAAAATTAATTTACTTCGCATTTTAACATTTACGGTAGCTCTGGGGTAGAGCGCACATTTCAGGAACCAGTGAGCCAGATGCTGTAGGTTCAAGCCCACTGCAGGGCATCAGGAGGGGCATCCGACCTTAAATTCCCGGGCCTGCCCTGAGATGGAGGGATGACCTCTCCATGGTGTTTCCCTGCATTTTGCCCAATGAGCGCTGGGATAGGTTCCGGATAAGCGGTTGACAGTGGATGGATGGATTTTAACATCGTCCATCCAAATTTCTCTCGGTGTTCAAATCTCTGCTGGAAGATGGTGTGAAACAGATATTTTCACGTGTTTGTCCTCAGGCAGCTGAACAGATGGGAATCCCTCTGACTCAACAGACCTCCAATGAGAGCCGGCTCTCCATGTCGGAGTCCGTCTCCGAGTTTTTTGATGCCCAGGAAGTGCTTCTGTCTGCCAGCTCATCAGAGAATGAGGTAAGACCGAGTGGATGGAAGTCTTTGCACAGAGAGAGGATGGCAGTTGGACAATGGGGAACAAATGACAGAGGAAGTGGAATGAGGTTAGGTGGCTTTAAGCTAGCCCTACTGCTGGGAAGTCTGATAACGAATAACTAACGGCTGTGTGTGAAGCCAGAGTTAGTCAGCGATTCATAAAAGGCGGGTGAGACGCAGAGATAGCGCACCACGGAAGCTCCATGCCAGGCATCCCGGAGGGCACTTACTAATCTACCCCTGGGCCTATTCCCTGAATTTGCTTCGGTGGTGTCATGAAAGTGTAGCATTTCTGACTGTGTCTCTTGTCTTCTTAGCTTAAGGTTTTATATGATGAGCCTTTTATCTATGGGTGTGGTTTGATCCATCACTCAAAACAATGATTTTTGTCTCTCCCAGCACCAAGGATATTCCCCCTTTCACTCCTGTGAATGCCCAGCTCTGAGTAAATATGGTCACAGAAGAGTCATCAGGCATTGTTGCTCCCCAGGCAGGGATAGAGACATGTTGAAGGATCACTCGCCAAGGAGATCCATCAGTACCTCCATCCTCTGGCTCGGACACCAGGGCCATTCAGACCAGTAGCACACTGCTGGCCAAACACCCACCAGAAGAGAGCAGGCAACTGTAGTAGAAACCATCACAGCTAATAACTACAATATGCTCCCACTTTGAAGTGCCATTGGCCTCATTGCTTTTTGCTAAATAAAGTGCATGGAAACGCTGCAGTGTCTCGTCTTATGATTACTGCAGTGGGACAGATAGCCAGTGACTGCTGCAGTTTGCTAGCCACTGGCAAACTGCAGTGTGTGTGTGTGTCTGTGTGTGTCAGTTGCTGCAGCGGCACGCTTTTGATCCGCTGTCCTATTAGCGTGTGTAGTACCCCACTGCACTGACTCACTCCCCTCTGTCTCTGTCCCGCCGGCAGGCCTCAGACGATGAGTCATACGTCAGTGATGTGAGCGATAACATTTCCGAGGACAACGCCAGTGTGACTGATAACGTCTCCAGACAAAGTAGGTCCCTTTCCCCCTTACTCCCTCCCAGGCAGCAGCCTGCATTCATTAGCCGTCCAACTGCATGGAGGACTAATGTGGTGTAGGTGGGCATCCCATTATTTGATCCCTGGATCATGACAACCCTGCTTCACCTTCACTCAGGCACACTCACATGCGTATACACTCCCCCACATACCTACACACGCACACCTACACACCATTGGCCAGTTAATTTGTCAGGGAGGCAGTTGACTTTGCAGGGTCGCTCTGCACCAAGAGCTGCACTCAGGTTTTATGAAAGCTATCACTTTAAGGTACGGACAGATGGGAATATGGCTCCTCTATTCATTTCTCAATGGAACCTCATTGTTATTGAATATCTTAGGGCAGTGAGAAATTGTTTCTATTATTTCCATGTGACCGCACCATAAAGTTGCCCAGTTGTACAATTTATAGCCTCCATAGTTTATTTAACAGTAGCTTTGAGTAAATGTATCTATTGTATGTCAGTGTATTCTCCTTTGTGAAAGTATTCTTCAGTGTGATATTATCCCATCGACTCTCATTGCCAAGCCTCTATCACCTTACATTGCACTAAACACCGACCATAATCTTCAAATCCATTTTGAGTCGTCAAGTCCTACAATAAATATGGATTTTTGCTCATATTTGACGGCTTACAGATTGTAAATGATCCTAAATACTTTCCTTCTGTCGCAGTGGCCAATGGAGACTTCGCTGGCAGTGCGTTCCGTAACGGGCGGCGCACCTGCCTGCCGGCGCCCGCTCCTGACACCAGCAACATCAACTTGTGGAACATCCTGAGGAACAACATTGGGAAGGACCTGTCCAAAGTGTCCATGCCCGTGGAGCTCAATGAGCCGCTCAACACTCTGCAGCACATGTGTGAGGAGCTGGAATACAGCGAGTTGCTAGACAAGGCCGCCGAGACTGAGGACCCCTACGAACGCATGGTAAAAAGCCCTATCCCCCCACGGTCAAGAACACTCCACCACTTCTCAGAAGCATTTTGGCTCATTGAATGAACACTGACGTTTTTGTGCTCATTTTCTGTCTCTCCTGTCTTAGAGGTGGCTGTTAAGACAGCACCACCTCACCAGATGCTACGATGTGTTGTAAGAGACTGACACGCATGCTAATATTAGCAAATATTTACTCCAAAGCATCTCCCTGGAGCCATTCCTGCTAGTCGGAACATGACAGTTTTCCTTCTGTAGCGTAAATGTCTTTGTATTTTTTTAGAATAAGTTATACCACAGAAGGTTCATCTAATGAACAGTGGCCATCCACCCGGCGTGGATTACTGTGTCAGATTACAAAGGAGATCACAGATTACACCGTTTTTTGTTTTTTTTTGTTGGTCAGGCTTGTTTTGTTTTATTACAATGCCTCTGCGGTAATATTCCCAATGAAAACAGTCTAACACTGAGGCTCGAGTGGGTATCACCCACCAATGCAGCCGTTGACCTTGGATTATCCAATCCTTATCAACCCACTGTCCTCAGTATAAAGCCCTATGCATATTAATGTTTGGCTTACTCATGACAAAGCCTGTTATTATAAGCCTGTAAATCTATACTCCCGTTTGGTCTCTCTTGCAGGTCATCGTCGCTGCTTTTGCAGTCTCAGGCTACTCATCTACCTACTACAGAGCAGGAAGCAAGCCATTCAACCCATTACTCGGAGAGACTTATGAATGTATCCGGGAAGACAAGGGCCTTTGTTTTTTTGCTGAGCAGGTCAGTGCATCCACAGATTGTAGCATACAAATTAAGTGTTTAATAAATAGCTGTGCTGTGTTATGGGTCACGGCTGTCTACTCAGTCACAGAGCAGCTGGATGGGTTATCTTAACTGGCATCTGAGAAAAGCAGAGTTTGCATGCTTCACCCTCCTCATATGATGGTGACCCTGTCCTTATGGCCATGCCTCTGGTTCCCCCTCCTTTGGCTTTATTGTGGAGTCATGTTATGTCATCGTGTTACATCATCATCAACCACTTATCTGAAGTTGGGTCCCGGATCTGCTCGTGCCCATCCCAGCACTCGTTGGATGGAAGGTGGAGAAATACCCTGGACATGTCACCAGTCCATCCCAGGGCAGGCGTGGGGGATTAAGGGCTGATGCCCTTCCTGTGGTATAATGGCCAAAATAAAATAATACTTTGATTTTTGAGAGATGATGGTTTTAATGGGATTCAGTGACAGACATCTTACTCTGAGTGATATGGGTGTATTTTATACACCTGTCAAGTCAGACATTCCTATGCTGTGTCTAAAACATAAGTAAAACAATGAAATAGTTCCCAATTGAGAAAATGTAAACTCACACCAAGTATTCTTTGTAAAATAGATAAGATAAAACTGGTGCCCCTCTTACTTCTGAATCTGTTGACCCCACCATTTGGTCTTATTCTCGTGACTGTCATTTGAGAATGGCACTTTGTTTCTCTCACTGTGCATTCATACACGCATGGTTGCAAAAGAGCATAATTGCAGTATGTATTATGTAAGAGCAGTATGGCAACAAAATACTGTTTCAATACCAGCTGTCTCACTTACCACAGACGTCAGACTGAGGTTATGTGATCCTCTCTCTTAGGTGAGCCACCATCCACCCATCTCAGCTTGCCACTGTGAGTCTAAGAACTTCACCTTCTGGCAAGGTACGTTGACCAGCTGACTAGCATTTGGTTGTTTTTTATCATTTAGTTTTCTTTTGTTTTCCCTGACATAGAATAAAACCTGCCCTGGTAGTTTACCAGACAAAGCTATAGTATTTAGTTTTGTGTTCGGGTTCAACTTCATATCAGGCTCAGTCTCTATTCCAGTCCACTTTGAGTCCAAAAAGAAATACTTATCTCAAGGTGGAACTTATTTCATTTTCATCACTGATATTCTTTCTCTTATATTTGTTTGTTTTCAGATGTGAGGTGGAAAAACAAATTCTGGGGAAAGTCAATGGAGATTTTACCTATTGGCACAGTCAATGTTATGCTTCCAAGGTAACTTTCTCTTTAAGTTTGGGCTTTTACAGATTTTTTTAAATATTGCACTTTTGATTGCCCCACCACATGTCACCCTGGTGCCAAGATTGGTCCACAAAGTGTTCTCTGCTTGCACATGGCAGCCTATAAGGGATTCATCCTGTGAGAAACTCCCCCTGAATGTCAACTATGTTTCACTGCACTCCATCTTTCACCTTTTCCAATAAGTTGAGAAGTTTGCATCGTTCTGATAAAACATGTTAACACTTTGTTTATGAGACCCTGTTGTGATCGAAGGAGGATTGTTTAGAGGCATCAAGCTTTGGAAAGACTGGCATCCCTATTCAGCTGCACTTGTGGTTCTGGCAGTGACACCTCAAGTTGACTGACAAGCTATTGCACATTGTAGGTATGGCGATCACTACGAATGGAACAAAGTCACCACCTGCGTGCACAACATCCTGAGCGGAAGGCGTTGGATTGAACACTATGGGGAGATTACCATAAGGAACACCAAGGGCAGCACTTGCCTCTGCAAACTCACCTTTATCAAGGTAGCAATGATAATGATTAGTCACTGTCTGTCTCCATCTGCCTGTAAGATGGGCTCTCAGAGATGTGTAATGCGATGCCATTATTAATGAATGGGAATTTTGCCTCTTGAGAGAAATAAATCATCAGACAAGACACAACCACTGATCGTGTTTGTATCTTTCTAGGGGAACTATTGGAGCTCTAATGTGAACGAGGTCCAAGGGTTTGTGATGGATCAGGAAGGGAAGGTGGTCCACAGGCTTTTCGGCAAATGGCATGAGGGCCTTTACTGTGGTGTCCCACCATCTGCCAAATGCATCTGGAGGCCAGGTAAAAAATGTCATCTCACCCACAGACACATATATGGCAGAAGGGTAAGTGTGTAGACTTCCTGGACCTTCTGTCCTCCACCACTTCTGGGCTAAAGCAGACTTCACACACTCCCCAGGTTGTCATATCTGTTGCTGTTGGCCACTTCAGTGTCGCTTTAGGAGCAATAGAATATAATGGGCTATATCAGTTGAAAATTCCTGTTCATATTTATAACTTAAATGTACATTCTACATCCCCATTCGATTTTTTTTGTGTGACATGTCTACAAACATGTCTACAAGAAGATGATAAAAAATCAATATGGTTTATGTGGCCTTTTTTTCTTTCCTGTTTGGTTTTTCAGGCTCCATGCCCACAGACTATGAGCTATACTATGGCTTCACCAGGTTTGCCATTGAGCTCAATGAGCTTTGCCCTGAGTTGAAAGATGCACTGCCACCTACAGATGCCCGATTCAGACCAGATCAGAGGTACAGAATTGCATCACTTCCGCTACTCTGTCCCCAGCCAGTAAGTCACCACAGCTGTGACTTACTGGTGTGTGTGTGTGGGTGGGTAGGTGTAGCTGCCACCTACTGGCAGTATATGGTAGTCATTGCCAAGAAATGAGCTCACCCCTGAATAGACATTGTGTCTGTTCTACTCGGATTCAAAGATTATTTTCGCTAGATCAATTATTTACCAAATCTTTGTGCTTTCTTTTTTTTGAATATATTTTTTTCTGACTAGTAGATGTGTTTAGTAATTGGGGATTGGTGGCTCAATCTCAGTCCCTGCAGAAAGCTGTTTTTTGAGCAAAACAACTGAACCCCTAACTACTCTCTAGGCGTTGCAGCTGATCACTACTCCTGCAAAATAGGACGGGAAAAATACAGAGAACAAATTTCATTGTATGTATGAATAATAATACATGAATAAAGTGTTTTTTTGTCTTGGTTGTGCAGGTATCTAGAAGAGGGAAACTTAGAGATGGCAGCCTCAGAGAAGCAACGCATTGAGGACCTGCAGAGGGCCAGAAGGAAATGTAATGATGAGAACAACATCAAACACCAGCCCCGCTTCTTCAAGTAAGTGCAGAAACTACGGACCATTGAGCAAACCAGCCAACAGATGCAATATGTAATCTCCACCTGACTGCTGACTGGCATTTCCCAGCAATTTGAATAGTAACATAAATGTAAAGTAACTCGGCCCCTCGACAAAGCAAGCAAGGTAAGCAAATTAAAATAGAAAGGTAATGGAGTGTGTCCGGAGATATCTACCCTATTAAAACTATGCTGGTAGACATCAATCCGCTGGGATTAGTGTATAGTTTGATGAAGACGGTGAGTTTGAGTCAAGACTACAAAACCACTCGGCTGGCTAAACTCTTGTGTCATTGAATGCAGTACTCTGGGAGTTGGGGGTCTTGGGTTGTTGACTATCAGTCATAACTATTTAATCCCTTGCTGTACTCAATGTATAGTTTATCTTTTGTTTCTAATTGAAACCACGTCTATTTCTGTTGTCTTCTTTTCATGGGACTTGTTACGATAAGATAAGATATTACTTTATTAGTCCCACTGGGGGAAATTGCCGTGTTAAAGCAGTAAATGTAAAGCACAGTAAGAGAGATATCACATCTAGACATAACGTGTAGCATAGACAAATTCAGCATCAGCAATTAAATGTAGTATTCATGTAGTGACAGGATGACTCCTCTAAGTATTACAAGTTGCTCTTTCTACTTGACGACAAGAAGAGGCTGGAAGACGCATTATGAGCCCATAGAGGTAGGCTGTAGAAGCTTTGTAGGATGCTCACTCTGCTACGTCCTCAACCGATTGGGCATTACGGGGTCGGAAAAGAAGTTACTCCTGCTGTTATTTACTCATTACACTTTAGGAAATCGGAAATATCACACATCGCACCTTTAGGATTACAAAAGGTCATACTTGAAGCTTACTGTTCATATTTGTTACCCATCGACTGCCATTGTGGTATTTCTTTCTGTCCAGGAAAGTGGTTGATGGAAATCAGAGGGAGAGGTGGGTCTCCAACAACACTTACTGGGAACTTCGCAAAAACCCGGGCTTCATCAATATGGAATCCACTATAACCTTGTGGTAGCACAAGACTTGCTACATACACCATATCATCATTGCAGATAAGAAGGCTGATACCTATGCACAATGAGGTGTTGAGAGAAACATGGTAATGACAATACTTTCTGTGCATGGATACAAATGACTGCAGAACAGAGAGGTGACCGGTTGCCAAGTGGCCTGTTGTGGTTCTGCAGCGGTGCAGTCATCCTTCCTCCAGGATCACCTTCATTGTGCTTGCAGAAGCTGGGTTGTCAGCGCAACAAGCTTACCAATCTAACTTAGACCTGTCCTATGATGTTTTGACTCCTGAGTATGTCCTTGCCTTAAAAGAGTCACCTATTCATATCTCACACACTTTAGCGCTTTTTAGTGAAAAGCCATTTGATTTCTGAAAGTGGTTTGGTTTAGATTAGTCTCTGAATTAGACCATTGGGGTACCTACTGTACTGTATGTATTGTGCATGTTTAGAGTGCAGCTTTTACTGGCATATGCCATATTTACTATATCAACTTCATTTGTTGTAGAAAATGGTATTTTTGTAAAATATCTGGGACCTGTAGAATTTGCGAAAATAGTGAAGTGTGAATTGGCAGTTTCTGTTTATTTTTGCCTTCTGCTGTTGTTGAATCTATATCATGGCAGTATTGTCTCTTGGGAAGTATATCTTTTAAAAATATTTTTTATTGGCACTTATCCATCCATCGTCAACCGCTTCTCCATAGTCAGGCCGCGGGGTCATGCTGGAGCCTATCACAGTGCTCATCGGGTGAAGGAGGGGAAACACCCTGGACAGGTCACCATTCCATCACTGGTTTTGGGTAGTTGTGATGACAATGAGGTCCATTTTAATAATAATAATAATGATCTCCTTTATAGGGACAATGCATAAAAATGAACATTTAGAATGTAAATATGCCAGATTTAACCAAATCTTTACCTTATAATTTCTTAACCTATCTAATTTCCATTTGTTGTCCCAAACAGTTACGGGTTCCGTGTCTTGCTCAAGGACCCTTCGACACACTGTCTGAAGGTACTGGGGATCGAACCACCAATCTTCCAATTACTGGACGATCGCCCCACCTCCTGACCCATGCTGCCCCCAATCAGTAAATGGAAATGTTTTCCGAAGACTAGCCTCGACAGCCTAGCGTAAACTCAGTTGTAGCTGAGAGTAGAATAACCTTAATATATTGTCACCATGTACATAAAACCATGTCTCTTAACTCTGGAAACGGTTATGAAGACTTTAAAAAGATGAGGGTTTGTAAAACCTGTTATTTTTGTGGAGATGAAATCTCTTTAATTCTCTATGCTTAGAATCCAGCATCCCCCTCTCAACATGTTGGAATTCCACGCCTGAGAGTGACCACAGAGAGATGCTGGGGTCACTCAGCCCGGTCCCCAAAATCCAATTTCAAAACTCAGTCATACAAAACGTGTCACACCACATGATGACCGCCTGGCTGTGTGACGTTAATTCACTGCATAGCCACCGGGTGTGAGTGTAAAACACGTCACAGTGTGACAGTCTTCTTCTCAGTGGAACTTCCTGAGAGCCAATGAGATGACCCAGACTCCTTAAGACAAAGTGAAACAGCCCGAGTGTTTCCCATGAAGTCTAGGATGTGATCACACCTTTATTCATTCTTTATCGTTTTAAACATTGTGGTTTCAATTCCTCAAGGGTATTTACTGCTATGACATGGGCCTCTGCAAAGCACCAAATACTTCCTTCACATTATATCTTCATAGAGAAAAGCAAACGTAGACTGGCTTCAATGTTCCAATGTCTCACACCGCGGGGTCCGGCAATCGAGAACAAACGTCAAACAAGCTAGCAAGGCATCCATGTAGAGAGAGCATATTGTACATTTGGATGAGAACACTGAAGTTAGAACTTGCTTGGTTCAGAGGTGCATAGAGAAGGGACAGGGGACCGTGAGTCAGCGATGATATAGAAAACAATGTGGAGCCAAATCCATCCTGTGTGCACTGTTCACGTAGTACTGTAGATCACCAACCAACAAAGGTAGTCATGCTTTCGCATCCATATACTGCAATCTTTCTTACTTCTGCAGACAGCGTGTACTTTTTCTGTTCATGTACTCAGAGCTACAACTTGTCAGCATCAGTCCCACTTGCTGTGCCTTAACACATTTACTTATGCCTCACACCCAAACATATGCACACATACACTTCATGCATACATGCA
>OMLC01098095.1:0-13522 GCA_900302585.1 Regalecus glesne
GAGATAATATTCCGTGATACTCACAGGCAAAGGCTCTTTTTCGACAGCCTTGCGTTTGACACCACGAGGGGTAGAGGGAGGGGGCATAGCAGTCTCATCCAGGGTCGTTCTGCTGCCCTCTATGGCTGAGGATCCAAGAATACTGGGCTCCTCCATAATAGTTTGGTCTAAGAGGATGAAAGGAGGATTGAGAAGACAAGTTTGAGTTGTTTTTTTCTTGTAAACTAAAAAATAGACATCAAAATATCCATCCATGCATCCATTAATTGTCAACCGCTTATCTGAAGTCGGGTTGCAGGGGAACTGGAGCCTATCTCAGTTCTCATTGGGCGGAAGGCAAGGAAAAAGAAAGCAACCCACTTTTCAATTGACTTCTGAACAAGCAATGCAAGCAGCATCCATATCTGGACTAAACTCCATTCAATTCAAACACGTGACATTATATATATATATATACACACACACACACATATATGATTATATGATTGATATGATATATATGATTTTCTTACCAATAACATCTCTGTGCTGACTCATAATCTCCTCACGGGGTACCTCGGGGTTCTCCAATTCTTTGAGGAACTCATCCAGACTATCTGCTTCTCCTCCCTTCCTCCTCTTCCTCAATTCATCTGGTACCAAAGGCGTCAGGCAGCGTGTGAACATCTGAACAGATAAGAATTCAAATAAAAGGTTAAATTAAAATATTTACCAAGTCAGTAAACACCATAAAAATATTAAATAGTCAGTGAATACTTCAAGAGAAAATTTTGCCATTATTAATCAGTAATTTTGTCACCAAGTTTGGGAGATTTTAGTAGGACAACTGAGAGAGCACAGACAAATCTGATACGAGAAGAGTTAATGAAGGATAAAATATTATTAGCTCTCCCCGTCCCTTTAACAGAATGTGACCCACTTAAAACAAAATTGTCATTTCTGTACCACTCAAAATGTAGCAATTTCTTGTGGAATTGAATTTAGGGTGACAAGGGACAAGTTATGTTTGCGCTTTAAGAAGCTACTTGTACATACGATACCACACAAATGGGCTTTTTTCTTTCTCACTTTGAGTAGCCTTGCATTCCAGAGGGGCTGTGCAGGGAGAGAGAAGAGCTTTTCTACTCCTCCGGTCTCCTTCCACATCATTAGCTTCTTGGTGGGAGGGGCCAGATCCAGGGTGGTAACAATGTCAGAGTAGTCAGACAGCTGTGCCCGGATGGTCTTACTGTCCAATTCCTTTACACTGTCCACAATCAGCTTCCTCTTACGCTTTGCCTTGGTCTCTTTCACTGTTGATAAGCAGAGTAAGCACTTGATTATCGACTTTTACCAATGTGTTAACAAGGGCAGTGGGCATACCAGCCAAAACAATATCAATAGACTGGAAAGATAGGTTAAATATTCCTTGCAGCTGTAAGTAGTAACACGTTTAATATTACAGTTCAGTGTTAAGGGGTCACAACATGTTAAGAATGGGAATAACAGGAATTAAAATAGAAAAATTGCCAACAGAAATTTCTTTAAGACTTTTTTGTCTTGGTTAGATCTTCGAAAATGACCCAAGATTAAGCAAATATTTTTGCATAGTCATTATAAACAAGAAACTTGTATTTAAAGTAAGGCTCTAAATGTGGAGATTTTGAAAAACATGACAAAAGAGATTAGAGTAAACAAGAATCCGATAATGACACTATGCTTATTACACAAAGCTAATATGGTACCAAAGTAGTAACATATGGAAAACAAGTTTAAAAAACTCATTCTAATGCACCTGATAGAGGAATAACTAAAATATTAAAAGATATATTAACTTGTTCAGTAGGTAGCTTATTATCATAATACTGCATGAAGTCCTACAAAGCTCCTGGGTCTTCCCAAGACACCTTCAGCATTTTGGCAACTACAGGTGTTACCTCAATTATTAGAATTTATATACTAGAAATGTCAATCATATAAAACTGGAGATAGCCACAATTCCTCATCTCATTTGGGTAACGTGATCTAGTAATTAGAGGGTTGCTAGCTCAATCCCGGCCCCTCCAGCAAGCGTGTGGAATTGTCCTTGAGCAAGACACTGAACCTAACTGCTCCTGCTTCACTATCAACTGAATTTGAGGTCTACATTGTTAAGTGCTTTGAGTGGTTGACAGACTAGAAAAGTGTTATATAAAAATGCAAATACCCCAACCCTTAATCCTAATTAGATTATAATTGTATTCTTCATTTTCAGGGGTGGCGTGGTTCAGTGGATGGAGCGTTGTTGTCTGCTGATGGGAAGGTTGCAGGTGGGGCCCTATGCCTGCCCAAGGGCGTTTCGGGCTGTCCTTGAGCGGGACACTGAACTTCTAGTTGCTATGCCCTGTGATGGAGTGGGGATCCCTATGGGGTGTATCCATGCCTTTCCCCTGGTGGGAGCTGGGATGGGCCCCAGGTCCCTTGCGACCTGATTGCGGATAAACTGTCCACAATGTAATTTTATTTTATTTTATTTGTTAAAAAAACTAACGACCTTGGATTTTGTAGTTCTGAAGGCTGCCGTCTGTTATGCTAGCAGGGTAACCTTAAATATTACTGAAATGGTGTATCTTTCCAATGTTACATAGAATGGAGACCATAATAGATTATTTTCAATATCTCTACTGTAAGTAAATTTGTAGCATTTTCCTATGCTTGTATTGTTTAAGTGTAAGATAATCTGTTGCTAAATTTTTTACAACAACCGACGCATCTGCCCCTTCCTCACCACCAAATCTACCCAGCTCCTGGTCCAGGCAACGGTCCTGTCCCGCCTGGACTACTGCAACTCTCTGCTGGCGGTTTACCAGCTTCTGCCATCAAACCTCAACAACTCATCCAGAATGCCGCTGCTCGCCTGGTCTACAACCTTCCCAAGCATTCCGATGTCACCCCCAGCTCACTGCCCTCCTGTTATGGCTTGCATCAAATTTAAGACTTTGGTGCTTTTATAACAGGCAGTTAAGGGGTCCAGCACCTGGATACCTGCAGAGGCTCGTCAGGCCCTATTCACCAACAAGACGCGTTCTCTGCTTTCTGCCACCTCTGGTCACTTGGCACCTCCCCCTCTCCCTATCTGCACCTCCCGGTCACAACTACTGCCTGTCTTGGCTCCTCGCTGGTGGAACGACCTTCCCATGGTAGTCGGAATAGAAGGAACCCTGACCATCTTAAAGAGCAGCGGAAAAACTCATCTCTTCCTGCTGTACCATCCCTCCCCACTCGGTCATAGCTGTAACTCCTTGTTTTAGCCCTATTCTTTTTTTTTGATTTCGATATACTTGGTTTAGGCACATTAAATCTTGTTAGTTTATTTTAGGTTTATGTTTCTTAGTTGATGTTGCGTCGGAGTCTTATGATGGCAAAAGGATTGTTATCTGGCTTCTAGTGTTGCTCTAGTATCCTATGTACTTTGACCCTATGCACTTGTGCGTCGCTCTGGATAAGAGCCTCTGCTAAATGCCTCTTATGTAATGTAATTTGAAATGAGAAACACAGGATTTTCTTTTCATAAAATATTCCAGCCATTGAAAAACAAAAATGAGGCACATTCTGAAGGGGCACTCTAATTTCTCCAAAGACATGGCAAAGAGTCTCTTACCAGTGATATCTATGGGTTCCAAGGCGAAGGCTTCCTCCTCATTGTGAACAAGGGTAGTCTGCTCTGTCTGGTCAGCCATAGCTGGCAGAGGCTCTGCTGGGCCTGAATCTGGGCTATCTGGACCCGCTGATGACACGCATATATAAGACATAAAAATTTGAGACAGGAAATTATCAAAAAAAGAATAATAATCACGACATTCCGACAGATTAACAGTAGGTGCAAATTCATAAACAAGGAGCAGGAAAGTCCCAAATAATTTCTGGTAAAAAAGACAGAAAAAAGGGGCGTGTGCATGGACACCTGAGGGATATCAACTCCTGCATAAGAACACAATTAAACGTCCAATCATATTCTAAGGCAAAGAATAAGAGGCATGATCTACTTACGTGACTGCAGGTTGTCAAAGTCATCCTCATCATCTCCGGGGTCACGAGGCATCATGACACTTTCTGTGATGGCTGGAGGATCATCAAAGATTCCACCGCCATCCTCGTTACTTAACAGCTTGTCCACTGGAGACACACAGGGAAGAAACGTTTGATAAGACAAGTATAGTTCAGGTTCACTTCCTCAATTACATTTCAAATGCAGTGCAAATTAAACAAACTTAAGGTTTTTTAACTTTTCAGCTCTAGTCTAAAATTAAGAATAAATTTACTCTCAATATGATACCTAATTTCATAAAGCACCTTTCTATAAGAGTGCCTATAGGCAAAAGGATCATTATTCATTCATAGTGGACAAAATTGATAATGAGAAATCAAAATGAACAAGGTCCAGATATATCTGGGAAAGGGTCAAAATGCCTGAAAATCAAGTTACTTTAGCAACAAAACATGACACTAGAAAGAGGGCAGTAAAATTAGACATGTATAGACCCACAGGAAAGAAAGCCCTTTATGACCCCAAATCCCACCAAGCATTCCACCATCACTGTTGCCCATCGTATTGTCTCCAAAGTCATCGTATTCCATGTGGTTAGACTTGTCTGGTAGGTGAGCTGGGCCGGGCTCAGCCTCTAGTAGAAGGTTAGAAGCTGTGGCACTGTGCATGATGTCCTCTTCAAATGCACTGGCATCACGCATCATTTCACGGTCATCCATCCCAAAGTCAGCTGGAAGGTATAGCAAAATGCCATTATCCAACATGAAGCACTAAATGGTGTCTCCTACTTTGAGCAAATATTTGAAATACATTTTTTAGGAAATACTGCTGAGAAAAAGCTGATGACATCCTGTCATACTGATATCATGTGTCTCTTTTCATGTGGAAAAGCAAGGGCAAATTAAAACACTTTGGCATGAACTACAGCAGGAATTTGATTTTATATCTGGATAAATTAGCTAATGCACACCAAAGAAACTGGACAGAAATGAACATAAAGCTGTCAACTCACTAAGATAGGTTATTTTGCCTACATGTAAGAATACAGAGATAAACTGTTGCATGCACATATAACTGAAAATACAAAGCAACCCCCGTATTAAATCCACCCACTGAAACTTATTTTTCATCGGTCAGTCTTTCAGAGTTGCTGCTGATTTAATCATTTTTTCAATTACTTTTCTAAAAATTTATGAAATAACATTTCCCATAGACTTTAGATGGTCAATTTATACATTCACATTTACTGACTTTTCCAGGTTTTTCCATGACTGTATAACCTTGTATGTAAAAACAGACATTGCTTATGTCCTCTCATATAAACCACATTGTTCTATATTTTTGAGTTTACAGGTACACATGTGATTATAAGCTCTCCATCCTACCAAAGTCATTGTCCTGCATGAGGCTGAGGTTGCCCACATCTTCCCTCATGGTGATCTCCTCTACTCTGCTCTGGTTCAGGGTGAACTGCTGGGCCACATCTATGTCACTGTAAGGGAACACACACACAAGCACAAGATATTAGATTTTTTTCAGAACCACTCAACGCTATCAGTAGGATACCATAGTGCTACTGTCCAAACAGTGCCAAGAGCCCCATCAAATGTTTTTCAGTAACATGAAATGTGCAACATTCAATATAAAAAAAGGAGTGCGAAAATAAATGGACAACAATAAATCAAGCAACCTTACTCTAGATCAGGGAGTGGCTGGTCAAAGTCATGGAACTCTTCAGGTAGGGTGATGGCATTGTAGGCTGCCTCTCTGTTCTCCTCTGGTAGATCCACCACACCTAAAACACATCAGTAGGACCACCATGACAAGTGTTTCAGGGTTTGCAAAATACAGCTTTAAAAAACAGAGACACCATTATCTCAATACCACGCTGGAGAAATTAGAAAATGAAAATATTTTTAACATGGCGTCACAAAATTTTAAATCACTTCATCTGGACACATTTATTAATAGAAACTTTTCATCACTTAGCTATTGGATTTTGATCTTCCTGAAAGACAGGGAGTAAACATGTGTTCCAGCACATCTGTGGGATGTGCTGGAAGAGAAGTCCAATCCACGTCAGCTCCATCTTGCAACTTATAAGTCTTGAAGGATCGGTTGCTAATGTTTTGGTGCCACATACCACAGGGACACTTTTATAGGTCTTGTACACCCCATGCCTCAGCAGATCAGTGCTGTTTTGGCAGCACATGGAGGACCAACACTGTATTAGGCAGGTGGTCACAATATTTTGGCTCATCAGTATATTTTACATCTATGATGTATTCAAATCTGTTTCAAAATAGTTATTTCCACTTTGCTTATTATTATTAATATTACTATCATTACTGACATCATAAAAACATAATTTTTTGAAACTTAAATTATCAAGGGCTGTTCATTAGTTAGGTCTGAGCACATGAGAGTCAAGGTGCCTGTTGGTTAACCAAGGAATCTGACCTGGTATGCCAATTCCCACAACACTGTAGTGATCATGGGAGGACAAGAGAGTGGGGCTGTTTGGAGTGAGTTTTTCACTATTATTTAATGAAAAAAATTCTTACTGATGAACATGAAATGATTACAGTAAATAAAGACAAACATGCAAATTGGCCTTACTACTGCGTTATTGTACCATGAAGCGTGGGTAATTCAAATGGCAATAATTTTTCTGGGATTGTACCATGCACATTAACTAGTCGTGCAGTTTCCTTTTACCTGGCCTGAAGGCCATTTTGATCTTGATGAACGCTTCATTACAATCGGCCAGCAGGTACTTGGCCTTCCTGTGGTAGATTCTCACCACTCCTAGTAGAAGGTGACCTGATGTCCGTAATGCCATCTTCACCTGAGGGTAGCAAAGGATCAGGGTCAAGGGAATGGATATCAACCATCAGTCATTTCACGTTTACTAGCAATAAAGATACATTATTAAATCATGTTAAATCCATACCAATATGTGCTATAGTAATAACAGTGCAAAAGTCAGATAATTATTAAACCCCATAATTTTCAATATTTCACATGTCAATAAATCTGTAAAAATTATTTCTTGTAGCCTTCTCATCTATTTTGTCAATCTTCTTCTCATACTTAATTATGTAAGGGTGTCATTAGGCTATAAAATAGCTCATGTGTAAAAGCTTTGAAGGAATGAAAAACACACCAAAGGAAAAACTGAATTAAAACACCCAACTAAAAGGTAAAAATAAATGAGCATATATTTTGGCTAATCCAGTACGGAAGTACTTGAACCTGATTCTGACTTTTTTTAGCTAATCAGCCCAATGTAGTTTTTTCCATAAAAGTGTTCTTAAAATTATTCTAACAAATTGCAAAGGAAAAAAAGTGGTCAGTGATGTAATGAACAAAACGGGTTGTGAACAAAAATTAAACACACAATGTTGGGTCAATAAGACCAACCCTCCCTGCACGCAGAGATTTCCTTTTACATTTTACCTTGGGTGAAATGATGCTTTCCACACTGCTCTCCAGGTTGCATTCAAAGACATGAGCCTTAGTCAGCTTTTTGTCCCAGTGAGCCGCTAGCCAAATTTTGGCCAGCGGCCCACGCTTGCTCAGGACAAAGTGGGCGTAAAACATTGCCCCGGCTCTCCTGTCTCACACACTCACACTGGGTGAAGTTCACCTGGAGAGAAAAGATAGGTCTACAATTAACCTTGACATTAGAAACAAGTGCATAGGTAGAAAAGATATGTCCAGTAAAACATAATTAAGCTTAGAGGAGAATCTGTGTGTCGTTTCGGCCTATTATTTGCTCTTGAGTGGCAAGTTTCATTGCACCTGGGCATTCAATACCCCATTAACGACACATTTTCACACAAAGTGGGAAAATAAGTAGGGCTTGGTATCATTTGGATTTCAAAGATTCAAATTCTTGATGCTGGTTCTTTACGGCTCTCAGTTCAGATTCAAATAGTCACATTCAGCCATATTCTTCTGCATGTTTGACTTCAGTTTATAGAACATGTTAGCTAACTTCATAATTTTATTTGGTTGCCGTTGTTAAATAATAGGATTCAATATTAGCCGTCCATTCTCCTTTCATTAACTGTACTGTAATTTTGAAACCCGCTGAAATGACAAAACAACAAGTCTAAAAAGCCAATTAATTTACAGTTTGGTCAACTGCAGCCCATGTGGGTGTTGACAAGAGAAGCAGGATATACGATTTGTGTGAAGATTGAAAAAAAATTAACAAAATTTACAAAGATTTGACTTTTTAATAATTTCATCAGGTATAACTAGTTTAGCTGTCTCGCAGTTAAGAATAAGAAAAATAAAATTGTAACTTTCCCACTGTGGTGACTTTCTGGCTGAGGGTTTACTGCAGATGAGGGCATGAGAGGGGGACCGGTACGACACATAAAACATGGTACACCCTTTACTCGCAGTGGTGTTCTGTGAAGTTAGTACCACATTTTCCCATGCATTAAATAATTTCAGCACAGGTGCTGCACTGTGCTGACCCATCATCCTTTCTAACAAAAGGAAACCATGGTTTCGAGCACTTGCAGTAGTCCATGATGGTATAAGGCCCTAACTACCCAGTCTTGTGCGTTTGCTACTCTTACTGATCTTCTCACAAATCGAAAACAAAACGTACTACTTTGTGCAGCAGCATCCAGTCCAAGAAAATAACCAGTGTGTACCTTAGGAGACTAGGACATGCATGCATTCAGTTCATGTGATTATAAGTGGAGCCAGGTAGATAGATATCCTGGATCTGAAATCAAAACTAGTACAAGAGAAACTTTATTCAAAGCCAATTAGCAGAATAAGAATGTTGAAACCAGTTCTAACCTGGAGCCAGTTCTTGGTGCCAAACCCAAATATGAGTAAATATAAAGAAATCAGAACCCATAAAACTGTGTTTTCTAAATAAGAATAACATTTTCAACGGAAGTAGGTCATTTTTGAATTAATGCAAAATATCCTGAACACAATATCCGACTCAAGAGTGGCATCATTAGACTGATGGATGCTTGTCGGGGCCTAAAGAAAGTCAAACTAGCATTGTTCAGTAAAGGTTTTAAAGATGGACAGATTGGTTAAAAGTGGGACGAGTTCACGTTGGGCAAGCAAACAGGCGTTACCATACAGCGTCCTGTGGTGAAGCAAGTCCTGACAGAGGGAAAGAAAGACTTGTGCACCTTGCTCACTAGTAAGACTCCCAACACACACACGAGTTAAGGAGCAGCCTACTCTTGTCTGCGGTTCCTCGACAGACTTGAGGCTCAGATCCCGGCCGAAAAGAGGCGCTTATGTTGTTTTTAAGACCGAATGATCGTTGCTTGAACCCCCTTCAAAATAGGTGCTTTGTCAAATTGGGAATATGTATGAGTGTGTGTGTGTGTGTGTGCATATATATGCCGTGTTTAACAGAAGCACATGAGCGGGACGCGAGTTTACGCCACAACATGTTATGATAGGCAGTCTTGATTCAAGTTCCGCCTATTCACCGACAACGTTAGAGACCAGCATCTACACCCCCTCAAATAAACAAGTCATCGGTGCGCTGTTTTCATGCATCTCTCAAGGCATGAATCAGGCGGAATTAGTGTCCACCGCCACTTGTACGTCTGCTTTGGTTTTGGCGCATTTTACTTTACAGCGACACAGAGTGAACCGAACCCAGCAATTAGTCGCCGCCATCAGTGCGGAACGAATTCACGGCTACAAGTGAGAAACTCAACTCATTCAGCAGAGGCTCCATAGGAGGGAACGGAAGAAATCAGTTCAGTTCTCGTGTTTGTGTGTGGCGAGGAAGGTAGATTACAACAAAGCCGCGTAGCAACACTAAAAACAAAGGGACGAGACGCTCGGCAGAACCTGTTCGTACTTTTCCCCTTACGGACGCTACTGTACCGTTAGCTGGTGGCTAATGGCTTCTGGCAGTTTGAAGGCCGCGATAAGGCAAAACCTAAGTTGCACACCTTTTTCACCAAGCAAAATCTATATATCAGAGAGTAAATAATTCCACTGCACATGGACTTACCGACAGTCCCCCCCTTCAGAAAGAAATATCAATAGTTATGTAATTTCTCCCAGCGAATTCTTCCCTGTTGTACTCATTAAAACAGCCAAGATGGCGCCAGTTGCCTTCCTCCCGCTCAGTGGCGTCCTTTTAAACGGGCAGGATGTTTACAGTCAAAAATGGCGAAGGCGGAGTTTTTCTAGCCCGCTTTGAATTTGAAGTCAGGAATAGGGGGCGACATGGGCCGGCTCTCCGTCATACGTCCACACCTCATTCACTACACATGGTTATGACTATTGTTATGATCACCAGTAGTAATGGAAGTCGCAGGAATAAAAACAGAATCTACTGTGTTTGCCAAGTTTGCTGAGGCACGGAGTCATGTGACCCCGGTACGCAGCAGCTCCTTGTCACTTACAGGTGCCACTGAAAAGACAAGGAACGGACTCTGAGCGGTCTCCTCTGGTCCAGATGGCCTATTTACCCTATTTACGACGTGCCCCAGATGCATCTTTGGTCCAGATGTGCAGCACTAATGCACATCTGGACATGCAGGTTCTAACTGTGTTTGTGGCTAGAAATGAAGCTCTCGGAGTCTGAAAATGAGGCTGGGTGACAGGGTGTCTTTTCAAAGCAGGTTTATTGTGAAAATTAAGATCAGGGGTGAAAATCAGAACAGCAGCAGAAAGCCCTGGACATCCTCGTGTCCGACTTTCTTGGTTGGTTCCTAATAAGATTTAGTGAATTGGGCAAAGTAATCTAAGATGAGAACTTCCTTTGCCTGTTCAGCCATTGCAGTCTAGCCTGTGCCAATGGGCCACACAGCTTCATCTGCCACTGCCCCTTGTCCCCAGTTCTGGACATTCTCTGCGGTGACTTGTGTTTGAGGAAAGACTAACTCTTCAGTGGTGTGTGCCTCCCTCTCCTCAGCATCTCTCCAAGGCAGGCGAGGACTCCCAGGTCATTCTCCAATGCAGGGGTCACTCTGGCTAATCAGCTTGACACGACAATGCTCAGCGTGTCCCGGTCGACCCCACAGTCCCTTATCATGGCAGGGCTGACCTCCCTAGTGAATGGTCCTGTGGCCACTTTGTAACAGTTTTGGGCCACGGTGCCAATCCTGGCATCCAGATTCAAGCTGGCGAAGCCCGAGTCGATGGGAGAAGCCCCACACACCATTTCAGGCTGGCAGTGCTGGGGGTAGTTAGGAGTTGTCCTAGGCTTGGTTTCTATTCATCTACCAGACGCCTCCCAGGGAGAGTTTTCTGGATGCCATCTCAGAGGGATTGAGGAGACCTGATGAGTGACAACAGAGGCCTTGCCACTGAGTTCACTGAAACAAACTGCAGATGTGTAAACCCCCCCCTCGGACCCTTCTGCTAGTAAGGCTTGCCTAAACAGATGGGTTTATAGAAGCTGATTAAAACAGCCCAAAGACTCGGCATATCGAACAGATTGGGGAAGATTATTTTCAAAGATTTGGGGCAAAAAACTGCAACCACACGGCCATCTTTTGTTTTGCAGTTGAAGTCAGGGATGGATTAAGAAAACCTCAGGTTTGAGGATCGCAGTGGTTGGGAAGAGGAATGAGTGGATCAGAAATAGAACTGGGTCAAGATCATGGAGTGCTTTACATGTAATCAACAAGATTTTGTGGGTCATTCTGAGTTTGACAGAAAGCCAACTGAGTGATGACCATCAACCTCAGGCATGTATCCAAGTGAGCTGCTCACAAATATTTAAACATTTCTCATACATTTGCTGCACCTTTGTGCTTTATTACCTTATTTTTGCCTGTAAATAGTTGGGTATGCTAGCGTAGCATAGCTCGGGAGGTAGGGTCATCCAGTCACAGGAAGGCCACTGGTTCCATCTTCAGCTCCCCCACAGACGAGCACCATATAAAAACAGCCACCTGGCCTTCTGGATCACTAAAGTTCAGAAGCATGGTCCGTGCACAGGAGGAACAGACTCCCATGCAGGTGGGATTGTAAATGCTGCAATGCCAGTAGCTCCACCCGGTTGACGTCGTACCTCCTACCTGGCCAGCTCAGCACCTGGATGTAGGAGGCCACTGCCTGTTCTCCTCCCACCCGGTGGGCCGGCACAGGAGCCTCGACTGGGGCACTCCAAAGTCAGGGAAAGGCTGGATCGCAGGAGTCATTACAGCAGAATGGCCGCCACTCGTCAGTGAGGCAGGCAGGCTATGGTGGTGGCAAAAGGCCCTCACAAGTCAAGTTCTATTTGTGTAGCCCGGTATCACAAAGCAGCAGTGATAAAAGGCCAGGCCCAGGAGGGACTGTGTTTCACTGATTGGGATTGGGGTTGGTCAACCTCTGACTGCAGCCACTTTTGCTGGGGCAGCGGTGATGCCTTCCACACTGACCACATGCCCAAGAAACCCCATCTCCCTCCAGACTGAGCCTCACCCTGGCCTGCCGAATGACCGCTAAGACCACCCACAGATTAGCCAAGGCCCCCTTGAGACCATTGGTATACACGCGCAGGTCATCCGGACACATGACACAGTGAAGGTCAGGAAGGGCGGCCAACACAGCAGTCTCTTGAAGATGGCTGGAACATTGCAGAGCCCAAATGGCATGACTCTGTACTGCCACAGGCCTTACCGAGGGTTAATGTTGTCTTTGGCCAGGTCTCCACTGCCAACGTGACCTGCCAGTGGCCACTGTGTGAGTCCAGGGAGTGAAACCAGCTGGAACCTGGAGACGAGTCCAGGCCCTCATCGATGCAGGACAGTGGACAGGAGTCCATGGTGGTGACAGCATTCACACACCTGTGGTCATAGCAGAGCCAAATTAGATGAAGAGATGAGGTCAGAGCTGGTCTCACCAGTGGGCCTGCTGGGCTCCATCCTGCACGGCCCACTGGGGGTGCACTTACACAGAGAAGCTTCTAGAGAACTGTGTTGAATGTCTGTTTCATTATTTGTTATTATGGTGTCAGAATAAGGGGAGATCTGATTGATTGATAAATACTGGTATGCTCTGCTATGGCTAGCTACCTCAGACTAGTTAGTGACAGGCTAACACTCACAGGAATATCTGACACAGTCTCTGCTGCACCACCATCACTCTATCACCTCTACTTACCCCTGTACACAGTAGTAGTACTAGTACTAGTAGTGGTACTACTACTAGTACCACTACTAGTACTAGTACCACTACTAGTACTAGTAGTGGTACTAGTACTAGTACCACTACTAGTACCACTACTAGTACTAGTAGTAGTAGTAGCTCAGTGGGCAGAGCGGTCGTCTGGCAATCTGAAGGTTGCAGGTTCGATCCCCGGTCCTGCATACAGCATGTCGAGGTGTCCTTGATCAAGACACTTAACCCCTAACTGCTCCCAGAGCGCCATATGTTGGCAGCTCACTGCTCCTATACAATAGGTTGGGTCATAAATGCAGAGAAATCTACATTTCCCCTTGTGGGACTGATAAGGGAATCCTTATTATTTATAACACGTGACTGTTCCATGAATCATGCCCCTCCCCCCTG
>OMLC01098096.1:0-13580 GCA_900302585.1 Regalecus glesne
ATGTAATAGAGGGCAGATCTGTGAACAGGAGAAACACTAAATCTTTAAGGTCATGAAGTGGGGGTGTCGCTTAGCCTGATCAAAAACTACGATAAAGTTTTCTTGTGAGCTCGAATAGCTCAGGATAATAGTAATAACAGGTTATAATAATGCTAATAATGTAATGTAATTTACTGGAGGCTGGAGTTTTCCTGCCCCTCAAACATACGTACAACGCGATTTGAAGAAGTTCATTCTTTCGATGACAAGTGCGCTCTACACAAATCAGCTAGTCCACAACAATGGACGATAAGCACTGTGTATGTTGTAGACACCTTTATTCACCCCTATCTGATGACCTTGCCAAATTGGACAAGTTGACACTGCACAGTCTATGTGTCTGTCCTATGACCTAACTTCGTCCAAAGCTAAAACTGTTCACTGATTAGCAGGCAGCTCAAAAGTAACGGGACTATTACCGTGACTTGTATTCAGTAATGTTACAAGACGCAGAGATAAAGCCGCAACAAGGAAAGTAGATCATTAAAAGGTCTAGCTAATACACTTGAAGCGGTCAGGCTTACGCAATGTATTAATAGCATATTTAAGCTAGTTATGATACCTCGCTGCAGGACGGCTGCGGCTTCCTCGGGCCATCTCAGAGACACGGATGAGCTTGGTTAATCTGAGGAAAGTTTTTTGATGACTTTATAGATGAGACAAAGACAGAGAGATGGGGTGGAGCTTGCCGTCGCCTCAGAAACGTAATCTCTTCCAGTGCCTTCTCATGCCGGGGTTACCTGTGACAGCATGGGCGTCTAAGTGACCTTGTGAGACTCGCCGGGTTGACAGCTATCGCGAGAAAAACGCGCTCAATCACAAGGCTGCGCTGAAAGGTTGATGTAATCACACTGCTGAGCGGCGTGTCTTCTATCCATCCATCCATCCATGATGGACGGGATGGGTCCATCCATCATATCTGTGTTTGATTTATTTATGTTGTCCTTTGTTTAATTTTTTTAACATCTGAAGGTTGTTAAATAATATTTGATTGATATTCTTATGGATATTTTTCCCTCTGCATTTATTCCATTTTAATGTATGGGAACAGTGGGCAGCTGCAGCATCCGGGGAGCAGTTAGATTTCAAGTCTCTTGCTCAAGGACACTTCAGCATGCTTTCTGAAGGAGCCAGGGATAGAAGCAGTGCCATTCTGATTACTGGAAGACTGGCTTAACCTCCTGAGTCATGCTGCCTCTAGGAAGAGAAAGTGAATGAGAGTATGAAATGGATTTTCATATGCTGTAGTCTCTGAAAGAATTGAGAGAACAATGAGAATGATGTGAAGTGAGAAGCTGATGAGGAAAAGTCAGTAAATTAAAACAACCAAAACCCCAAATTCCAACTGCAACATGTTGACCTTTGCTTTTGTAAGGGTCAGAGGGTGGTGGTGTTTTGGTCCTTTTTGGAAATGGTTATTAACTTATCTGCTGAAGTTGTAAGAAAATTAAAGTCAAGTCAAGTCCATTTTATTTGTATAGCCCCATCCATCCATCCATCCATCCATCCATCCATCCATCCATCCATCCATCCATCCATCCATCCATCCATCCATCCATCCATCCATCCATCCATCCATCCATCCATCCATCCATTGTCTGGACAGGTCACCATTCTAAAACAGGGCTTTTTATAGCCCATTATTACATATTACAAATTTACTGCACTGATAATTGATGTAATTATAGATACAGCAAGGACATTTCTTGCTGTTGCATGAGTTTCTGTACAAGGTGTGCAGCGGCTACTGAGAGATCCTTCCGAAACCTGTAGAATAACTACTTTGAAAAGCTTTTTACTTTTTTCTTAAAGTAGACATTTTGAGCCACTTCCAGGCCACCTGATGGCGGTACTGCGCTACGTCGTTGTTTGCCAACCACTAATTAACCAAACCAAGAGGAAGGAGAAGCCCAGCCAGCTGTCTGTCGTTATCATCACACATAAAGGACGCTGGCCACAAATCAATAAGTCATTTGGTTCTCTTTAACAACTTTTAGCCTGTAAACCCTATTGGTAATATATTTGGGTTAGCTATGTACACCTTTTAAGAACGGGGTTTAATGTGTTCAGACGAATCCTGTCTTTTCCTCCATTAACATCGGTCAAGTGTTTTGGATTCAATAACATGTCGACTGCCGTGGACTTCCACACGCAGATCGCCTCAATTATGGAGGCGCTGGCCAACGCGGCTGTGGCCGAAATCTGCAAAGTTGTAGACGATGGATATGCGGTGGTTCATCTGGAGATGTCTCAGGGTCAGAAGGAGAACGAATTCCTGCGTCGAAAAGTCAAACTACTGGAGCTGCAGATCTCCAGGTACCGAGCAGAGAGGGTGAAGGGTCTCGACGGCTCCTCTCGCTTCACTGGGGTTCGCCTTCTGAATCGACAGCATCGGGATACATTGACCTCAGGTAACATAAAAATAAATTGGCTCATTGTCTGTATCTGTGTAATAAATTCTATACCCGTCTGCTAAAAGTGGATATACTTTGAACTTGAGCTGGGAATTAAACCAATACAAATATGTATCGTTGCTAGGTGGATGAAATTTGGATGTCGCCATACCGTGGTGTGGTTTCATAATTTGAATGAACGCTAATGACAAGCTGACAAACATTTCTCACTAAAATTAGGTGTTGACTAACTGAGGGATTATCTGAATACTTGATTTGGTTTGATATGGGTCACTCAAACAATGCAATGCTGGCTTATTAAACCTGCTATAAGCACATATGTAGGCTGATGTTAAGGTTGGTACCATGTCTAAGGGTGGGGTTGTCCTGTAATTTCATATGGACTACTACCTCCACTACCTCATCAATAGGAACACATGTGAAGAAAGACCATTCTTTCATCCCTCTCCATGATAATGTCTGTCACCTCATTCACAAAATCCATGATGTTCTGAGTATGATGTCCATTATTGCCTACCAACAGGTTGAGAACAGGTCCCAGAAACTTAGAGAGTTGACAGTTAATCATGCAGGCAATCAGCCATAGGATCTGCTCCCGTTTGGCTTTTAAAGCGTCATTAAAATGGTCATTGGTTTTGATTTGTTATACAGCTGTATTGTACATAAGGGCGGGATACCTGCTGTCAGCTTGGAGTGAAGATGTCACCTGTATGAGTGATGAAATGTTTCTCTCAATAAAACGTTTGTTTCCAGATGAACTGATTCAACTTCTCAGTGATTTTCTTACCTGGAAAGTTTAACACACATCAAGGCTTTTCTCCTTATACGTCATACGTTAAACGTAGGCATATTTCCCATTTTTCTGCTCTTACCTCACCTTATTATCTTCTCAGAGTTTGTTTTATGGTGTGTTAGGTCCTTGGATTTGGTCTTGCCCTACTTTAGGCAGTAATTTTTCATAGCATGAGTTCCATTATCTTTCAGGGTACAAATAATGTTCATCCACCTCTTAGTGTGTGCGTGTTGAGTGCATGCATGTTGATGATCCCTTTTAACTAATAATCTACACATGTCTCCCCTTTGGGATATATTAACTCCCAATAAAGCTTCTCTTTGCTTATGAGAACATTTTGATCAATTATAGATGTAGTGGAGCAGATTATGTAGTTCCAAATCTTTGTCTGTGCTTTCATGCACTCTGCTCTTGGAAGGCAGAACAAACAATGGCCACCTGGCCCCAATCTTATAGTGACCAGATTGTAATCTAAGAGCAATGTTTCCATCTGTTCTCAAATGCAGTAATCACTTTAGTAGATTATTCCATATATTCTGGCCATTGACCATATTTTAGTCCCAACTTTTGGGTTTACATCGATATAAGTACATTATAATAGATCTGTATTCAGCAAAATGCATATAAATTTATGCGTACACTGTTGTGGGGTTTGGTCAGAGATTAAAGTGCAAGGACACTACCACTGTACTGAGAGGTCTGTTTAATAGGTCGGGATTGGTCCTCACATTGTGGGGGTGGACACGGAGTTAGATGGAGTTTGGGGTATTGGGGATGGATGCCCTTCATGAGACCATGTGGCAGATTTGACCCTGCAACCTCTGGCTCATCAGTTGTCAAAGTAAATACTCTACCACTCCACTGCTGGAGCCCCCAAAGACTAAATAGACAAAGCCAAGCTGATCTGGAGAGAGACTGAAAGCCAGATGCAGTTCCTCTTAATTCATACAGCTTTGCTTCTCATTAAGTGATAATGAGGGGTGCAACAAACTGCAAATAGCCCACACTCTTTGGATTTCAGCCACCACTCTTTTGCTTCTCTTTTCTCCTACATATTTCTTATTTTTCTGGTGTTATCTCACCTTGGTATCTTTCCTGATTTCCAGGGCCTAGCTTTGTACTTGATGTGCAAAGGCCTTTTAGACGAGCCTTGTTTTAGAAACATAGCACCTCCAATGCTGTTTCACATCAACCTATTTTTCTTTCTGTCTGAACAGTTTCATTTAAACAGAATGAATGTATAACTTCAAGCAGAAAATAAAATGGTGTCCTCTTAGTATATCTTAAATTTGTTCTCATGGAAACCAATTTCTGAAGTCAAATCTATGAAACTAGCAGTCGGTCAGTTCAGGACCATCAACAAGCAGCCAATCATCCATCTTGTGGAATATTTTCTCTTTAGGATCTTCATTCCAAGGAAGGAACAGATTTCTTAACAGGGGTCTGGGATTGCACCAGTCGCAACAGAAAACCCAGTCCATTGACCTAGACCAGGACCCTGATCAGGAGGTGGTCACTACCACTAAAACTGAGGTATATGATTCAAAAATATATATTGAGTTTATTTTTTTAATCCATGTGAGTTTCTGAATTATAAATGGGATGACATGGCTCACTATCCCTGTTGCAGATGAACAGAAACAAGGTTGAAAATTGTCAGATTTCTTTAGTTAAGATATCCTAGCAAAACTTGTCTATATTCTGTGGATAGTTCACAATGTGAAATAAAATCTTGTATACCACATGGCAAGAAGCTGTTCAAAGATTGGTCAAACATGATACTTTCTTATTTTGTTGAAACAAAGCAGGTGTTTTGTAAGAAAATGATCCCAATGTCGCTAAAAGCACTGATTCAGGATTGAAAACGTCCGAGTTCATTTAGCTGACCTACTCTGCCCTAGTCATGCCTTACGTGTCAGCATATTCAGGTACAGGGACAAACATTTATCTTAAGCCATTTCTTTCTTTTTCAGGCAGCAGAGCCTGAGGAGCAGGACAGCGGGGCACTCCGCATCGTCAAAGTGGAAGGGGCTGTGGAGACCAGAAAATCCAACAAGGAAATGGCAGCAGATGGCTCTGTCAGCACCAGAGTAGGAGACAGCATCACATCACCTGTTGGTGGCCTGGGGGATCTCACAGATGCAGAGACAACAGGATGTAGCACTGAAATGGAGGTCAGTGGATCCAACATCATCTCCTTTGTTGTTGGCCAATCTGACAAAGACGGCATCAGCAGTGACACCACCCGTAATGTACTATTGGAATTAACAGGAGGTGGTGTCAGAGCAGGGGAGTGTCTTCCAATCAATGGGGAAATTGATGTGATACCATGCAGCAATGACCAGAAGGAACCGCAGAACAAGTTAAATTATTCTTTACCTCAGGTGTGGTCCAACATGTCCACACATACAAATGATGTGTCATCTCAGTCTGCTGTTGTTAAGGCCTCAGAGAGTGTTTCATTGTGGCCTGGACGACAGTGTGATGATTTTGCATCAAATAACAGTTTCAGTGTCAACACCAACCTAAGCAGTATCAGTTCTAAGTCTTCCATGTCAGAAGTGATAGTAATTAATGATGGGGCAACATCAGATGAGAAAGGAGAACACTTATACCCGTCAGATGTAGGGAACAATCTAGAAAAGACCAATAACCAAGCAAAAAGGGATGATGTTGTTGTACCTAAGAATCAGCATGTTCAGATTGACTTGGTGGGAAAAAGCTCAGTCCACTTAAGATTACCTGACCAGGCTGGGTCAGTATGTGGCCTCTGTGATGATGGTCCAGGAACCTCTGGTGGGATAGCTATCCCCCTTTTCCCTACCATTGATGACGCACATAAGGTGAGGAACCAGGAAAACACAACAGCCCACCTCAGTCACTTGGACCAAGCAGGACGGGATCATTATTCAAATAATATAAATTCGAGTCACCCTGTCAGCCCCTTGAGTCAAAAGCTATCCCATAATGCCAGAAGCTTAAGCTACCAAAAACCTACTCACAATCCAGGCAAATCTCACCAAAGACCCTCTTTGTACTCAACTGGCGATCACCTGGCTCATTTCCACACTGCAGCGGATAGGCCGTACGGCTGCACCATCTGCACTAAACGCTTCTATCTAGAGGCAGATTTGCATAAACACATGACACGCCACACTAGGGAGAAACCTCACACATGTGAGATATGCAACAAAAGATTTGTGTGTCCGAGCCAACTGATTGTCCACAAGAACGTGCACACAGGAGAGAGACCGTTCAGCTGTTCTGTCTGTGACCGCCGCTTCTCTCATCCCAGCAACCTTAAGAGACACCAGAAGATTCAGCACTATTAGTTTCATACGCCACCCATTAATGGAGGGATGAAAAAGGGTTGATGATGGGCCATCAAGTCATCGGATGTCTCATCATGATGGGTGGCTAGTCATGGATTCACAGCACTGCTCCATTTGTGTCGTACGGCTCACGGTATGTGAAGACCAACTTTGTTCCACAGATTTGAAAAATTGATTTTTTTGGACATTATTTGGTGCCTTTTCAGTCCAATTTTGCAAAATGCCAACATACAAGAATGACATACAGTAAAGTATCATAGTGCAGTACCACAATTTAAATGGCTCCAGCCTACCTGAACTCCTTCATTCAGATCTTCTTCCCCCGTGGTCTGCCATTGGCACTCTGCCTTGCACTGCCACCGCAACAGGGTCCCAAGGCACTAGCTTGACTCTCCTGTAGTTCCCTGGTGGTTGAACGAGCTACCGAACTCCATTTGATCCACATAATCCCTCTCAGTCTTTAAGAAAAGGTTGAAAACCACCCAGCTCTTTATAAACAGGTCTGTACTTGAGCTTGACTTGATGGACTCAATGAGGTGGGGGGCTCTGCTTCTATTCACTATGTTGACAGCCTGATGGCACCCATTTGCTGTCAGACTTGAGGTTAGCTTTGGGGTACTTGCATTGTTCCCTCCTGACTAGATCCTGGTTTTGTGTTGTACCAACTCTCAAATGTACATCACTTTGGATAAAAGCGTCTGCTAAATGAATTTTTAACACTGTAAATGCAGAAATTTGAGAGCTAGCACTCGAATGAGCCGTGAAAGAGGACCTGTACATAGTAAGTAACTCCACTCCCATCCTTCCAATAAACTACAGAGAAGAAAAGCTGTAAAACAGATTTATTCTTTTGATTTTCAAACTAGATATTCACATTTTTGGTCATTTGTTAGTAGAACTGAAACATCTTTTTGACAGATATCAGACACATTCTACTCCATCAGCAGAACACATTGCTCAAACATTATCTGCACAAGGACACATTTTGCCACAAACGGCGTACAGGTGTTTTCAATAACATCTGGTGTGAAGGACGCACCCGCCCAGATGCACACACACACACACACACACACACACAGATGCAAGGGGGCAGCTCATTGGAAGTCTTGACTCTCGAGCCCAGTGTAACGAGCTGAGCTGCGGTGAAAACCCCTAACATCATTCTATTATCAGTTTAGAAGAAAAGATGTCTACAGGGAGTCTTCAAAAGTCAGTAGGTCCAGTCAATGTAGGTGGACCAAGTTGCTAAGTTATACGTTATTTTCAACACCCAACAATCCCATCTTTTTTTTTCTAAATGGCTGAAATTAAGCCTGTGTACCCAGGTAATGTTTCCTTTACTATGGGTATAGGGTGGCATTATTTGTAGGCCAATTGGTGTCAGTTGGATATGTATTTTATTCAGCATGAACTAAATGTTGTCATTACGAAAGCAGAGTAGACCAACAGATTTGCATGTGTAACAAACGTGGAAACGGTGGATGGACAGTTTTTTTTCAATTTTCATCACTGGCAGAAAATAAGTTCCTTGTTTCCAATTTCCATCTTTCTTGGTTTTAACTGAACTTATGTCACCGCTTTTGGCAATGTTGGACTGTACTTATTATTTTGAGATATGACCTGATGTTATCTGGAAAAGTGGTTGAAGAAATATTTAGGCAATGTATTGATAAGAGTGATGGTGATTTACGCATTGATCATGTTGTGGCTGAATTAAAGGAATAGATAGACCAACTATGAAAATCAATAATCTACAGCAGAAACCACTTACAGTGATCACGTAATAACGACGTAATAACTAACTGCTCATAGTGATCAGAAGTTGCTGGATGGAATAATTGCTATATTCAAGCTATTCAAATAATCCAGTTATTGTTATCCAACCACACGGTTCAAGTGAATTATAACCTGGACTGCGTTATATGAATCTGATATTTAGTATTCCGGCAGCCATACCATGATGTATCTTGGCTCTGCAGAATGACAGAAGCTAAGCAGGTGTAGGCTTGGCTTGTCCATGGATGGGAGACCTATTGGAAAAATGGAGTTGCTGCTGGAAGTGATGTTCAGGTCAGCAGGGGACAGTCTTATGTCTGGTCTTAAAGGAAAAACAAATCCCAGAACCCCTGTACAGTACACTGTGCTATAGGAGATGCTGTCCTTTGGATTAGAGGTTAAATTGAGGACCTGGCTGACTGGTCATTAAATATCCTGCAGCAAATAGTTGGGGTCCCCTGCTCTCCTGGCAAAATTGCAATTCTGAACACCCCCCCAACCCCCCAAGAAAAGCCATTTTGCTTAAAACGGTCATCCGCTTCCGAAATCATAGCGGTCTAGATGAATGTGATCACTATGAGAGGCTTCCACTGTAGGATTAAGGACCACAAAATACATGGATCTCTCTGTGGCCTTGATTCAAGATTCAACCTGTTCTGTAGCTGGACAAAAATGGAATTCTATGGCAGCTCCTACCCGTTTCCTCAATTTTATCATTTTAATGTGATTTTGAGATTTGCTTCCTGGACAATTAAGGAACTGTTTTTCTTCAGACAGAACTCTGAGCCAACTGAGGTTATACCATATGCAGAAATGGTATATTCTCAAGGGTCGGGGGACTAGATTATATTGTACAATTGCATTTATGATTTGAGGTGTAAATAAATGTTTTTCTAAAGGAATCTATTGTATGTTTTTTTATAAACATATAGATATATTTGTAATTGGTACATCATTTCTGCCTTGAGAAAATACAGTCACCCTATTCTGATCAAATCACACCAGTTTGAATGGGTATTGGGGAACAGTTTTACCAGAAATATAAAAGTAAGCATGTGAGTGAAGCACTGACCATTTTGGGTTGCCAACCTCCTGTCTTGCTAAAAATTCACCGCAATTGACAAAAAACGGGAAATTGGAAAATGTTACTGTGATTGACTGATTTTAGTTTTATTCAAAATATTCCAATATAGTGGTATTTATAAGTGGGTCTAATGGGCAGTTTTTTGCCATTCTGTTGGCCATTTAAGAAATTAGATTTTAATTCTAAAAGGTGGAATGTCTGATGTTTTATCCTATTAGCCCTTTATTGATCACGCTTAGCTAACGGCTTCAAAGGCATGTTGAGGCAGCAGTTAGCACTGTTGACTCCCAGTAAGAAGGACCTGGGTTGGAGTCCCATCCCAGGTCCTGTCTATGTGGAGTTTACATGTTCTCTCTATGTCTGTGTGGGTTTCCTCTGGGTGTTCCTGTTTCCTCCCACCATCTTAAAGACATGCGGGTTATGGTTAATACTCCTGCCTGTTCTCCTGAGCCAGGCAATAGGAAACAGAACTGGAATTGTTCCCTGAGCACAGCAGCTACTCACTGCTCCTATACAATAGGATGGGTTCAATGCAGAGAACACATTTCATTGTATGTGTCCATGTACAATGACGCATAAAGCTTCTTCAATTTTTGAAAATTACATTTCAATAATAACCTTTTTTAAGCATTGTTGGTATCGGGCTTCAGTTGGAATATGAGTTCTTTGTCAGCTAAATGCCTGCTTCCTCTCTAGGGTCAAACCCAGCGAAGTATGAAAAGCCTGAATAGCCCCCAGTGCAAGGAGGAGAGCCTGCAGGAAATACAAGGTAGTGCGTGTGTGTGTGTGTGTGTGTGTGTGTGTGTGTGTGTGTGTGTGTTTGTGTGTGTGTGTACCCTACTGTGCCCTCTTTACATGAACACCTTACGTAAAGCCTGCACTACCCTTTAAATAACTCTTATTCAACAAGTTCTCTTTCTATAAATAACTTCTTCCAAAAAAATCTCATTTAGCATTTTGTAATTACAGTACTTGCCATACTCCCAGTGTTTCCACATTGTTGGACCTTATTTCATTTTTTATTTTTTATTTTGTCTTGTATATATATTAGATCATATTTGGTGGCATTTTATTATTTAAAAAAAAACTTCTAATAGGCTTGAGTGCTCCTGTTAGGGGTCGCCACATCTTCCTCTGTCTCACCAGCCACCTGCATGTCCTCCTTCACCACATCATAAACGTCCTCTTTGGTCTTCCTCTTCTCCTCTTACCTGGCAGCTCCATATTCAGCATCCTTCTCCCAGTATACCAGCATCTCTCCTCCACACATGTCCAAACCATCTCAGTCCGGCCTCTGTTGCTTTATCTCAAAACCGCCCAACCTGAGCTGTCCTTCTAATATACTAATTCCTAATCTTATCCTTCTTCATCAGCCCCAATCCAAATCATTGGAAATTGATTTCTACAACCTCGTGTCTTTTTCACCAGTGCTACTGTCTCCAAGTCATACAACATAGCTGGTCTCACCAACATCTTGTAAACTTTCCCTTTCAATGTTTAACTTACTGATGCTGGGTTTTTTTTTCATGCACCAACTTACCAAGTCATATCTGTTAGTAGAACTGAAACATCTTTTTGACAGATATCAGACACATCCTACTCCCTCAGCAGAAACACATTGCTCAAACATTATCTGCACAAGGACACATTTAGCCACAAACCACGTACAGGTGTTTTCAATAACATCTGGTGTGAAGGACGCACCCGCCCAGATGCACACACACACACACACACATGCAAGCTAGACAGACAACTCCCAAATATATACTATAGATAAAGGCTACAAGGGGCAGTTCATTGGAAGTCTTGACTCTCGAGCACAGTGTAACGAGCTGAGCTGCGGTGAGCTGATTCCCCTTGCTGGCAAGTAAAAGAGCGTGTGGCTCCGTGTCAGTCCTGGTTCCAGTCTCCAGTTCTTCACAGCAGTGTGAGGGTGAAAACCCCTAACAATATACCTTCTAGTTTCTTGAACTACTCGGCAATAAATATGATTCCGATTCGAAAAGTACCATCAATAAAGTTTGAAAAAAAACTTCTACTTTCTAATAATTTCTTGTTTCCTTGTGATGTCTGCTTCATAGAGTCTACTGTAGCAGAACCGGAGGAGGAGCACAGTTCTTCTATTCTGCTGCAGCGGTATCTTGGCAGCAGTAAGACCGAAGACAAAGAGCAGCCATCTTGTTCCACCTATGAATCAAAAACGATATCGGAAAGCTCTTCAACGTCGTCCGTTTCCGAAATCCGTTCAAACTTTCCCTTCAGTTTCCCCTCTGATCCCACAAGTATTAAAAAAACCAATCTTCAGGAAACCTCAAAGTTTGACATCATCGTGATTGACTCGCTTCCTGATGAAACGGATGACACGTCTGATGTCTCATTGTCTTGTATACAAAGTGGCGAAGGAGGAACGGCCTCTGAGGGAGTGAGGACCGAAGTGCGTAGAGGAGGAGGAGGAGGAGGGGACATAACATCCCTACAGAATCATAGTGACCTCAACGCCAGCTGTCTGTATCAGCCACTCCCTCATGTTCAGGTGAAAGGCACCCTGAACCCACTCAGTGAAGTGATGTTCAACACCAGCAGAACATACAGTGATTCCCTCCAAAATTTCAAGAATCCCTCGATCACTCCCACCTTTCCGATGGGAACAGTGGAGGCCCAGGAGCGGCAAACATCACCTCTTTGGCCTGATATCCAGCAGAGGCCCGACACCCACACTCTCTCTCACCTCAGTACCATTCATCCAACAAGCAGCATTCAAATGCAGACAATTCAACCATCCACTAGTCAAACCCAAGAGTCAAGCCCACTAGACTGTCAGTCACCGTCCCAAAAGCAGCAGATCTACCTCCCTTACGGCTGTGTCTTCTGTTCACGTCGGTTCGCCCACTTGTGCCAGCTGCGGATACACGAACGTGTCCACACGGGGGAGAAACCTTACCAGTGTGCCCAGTGTGGAAAGAGCTTTGCCCAGTACTGCAGCCTCAAACGCCATCAAATGGTCCACACGGGAGAAAGGCCACATCGCTGCGCACAATGCGGGAAGCAGTTCTCCACTTCCAACAATCTCAAGGTGCACCAGAGCGTACACACGGGAGAGAAACGCTTTCACTGCTCAAGGTGTGGAAAGAACTTCTCTTTTCTCAGTAACCTCATCAGACACCAGACTATACATACTGCCAAGAAGAGTTGAAGGCGTGGAAATGATCCAAGTTGGACCAAAGTTGAAACGCAAATATTTAATATATACAATATATTCCAACATGATTTATTGCTTCAACAGTCATCCATGTTAGACCCTCTCTGCTGATGAAAATGGAGCCTCTTTAGTACAGCTTCCTTAGCTGGTTTTCTGATATTCACATCATCAACCCTCATTTATGTACAGCCTATCAGATGAAGCCATCAGATTCTGAAACGCTGGTGACCCTTGCTGCTACTTGTCACTCTAAAGGCAGTTCATGAATATTAAGAAGAGAGACCACAGCTACACCCATACACGTGTAGGGAGTGGTGGCTGAAGAAATGGTTCCACTCCTGCTGTCCTTTCTCCAGGGGCACCCAGGAGCTGTGGGCAGCCCTGTGCTTCAACGTTGGATATCCATGTTGTTGTCAGGGACAGGCTGGAGCGGTATTGTGCTCCCTTTACCAAACCATTGTTACCAAGAGAGAGAGCAGAGCCAGAAGGCAAAGCTTTCGATCTACCGGTCAATGTTTGTGTCTACTCTCTCCTATGGCCATGAAAGCTGGGTCATGACTGAAAGAACAACATCACGGATACAAGCAGCTGAGATGAGGTTTTTTAGGAGGGTGTCTGGTGTCTCCCTTAGAGATAGGGTGAGAAGCTCAGACATACGTGAGGGACTCATGGTAGAGCCACTGGTCCTACAAATAGAAAGGAGCCAGTTGAGGTGGTTCGGGCATCTAGTAAGGATGCCACCTGATCACCTCCCAAAGGAGGTTTTTCAGTCACGTCCAGCTGGGAGAAGGCCACGAGGTAGACCGAGGAGTAGGAATGCTTAAAGATTCCCCAATCAGAGCTAGTGGATGTTGCAAGGGAAAGGAAAGCTTGGAGGTCCCGTGACCCGACACCGTGACCCGACACCAGATAAGTGGTTGATGATGGATGGATGGATATATAT
>OMLC01098098.1:0-37794 GCA_900302585.1 Regalecus glesne
TTCCTGTTCACAAGAAATAGGAGAGTCTGGGTGAAATAATAGCCCTTTATAAATATTGAAAAATACACACACACACACAGACACACACACAGACACACACACACACACAGAGAGAGAGAGAGAGAGAGAGAGAGAGAGAGAGAGAGAGAGAGAGAGGCCAAAGCTATTGGAAACACTGTGTAGTCATATGACATGTACTGCATGGGTAAAGAATTTAGCATGACTGCTGTATAATTTTGTCAATTTCATTTCAATTACGGTCATTTTCCAGCTGCTGTAAGCAGATAGGGATTCGTTTTCCACTGGTCTACATGACCACAACTTTCTGTTTTATTTGCTTAGTTCTACACTCACCCATAACCTAGACTTGACTCCTCAAATATTTGCAGACAGCGCTTGCTAGAAAGAGACCACCGCAGTAACTGGCACAAACAAATAAGGTGTGAATCAACATGTAAACCGGAAGTGAACCATGTGCAGAGTCTGTGAGGATGTCTGAAAACTAGCCAAAGTAAACGAACATGTGTAAAAGTACAAACAATCAAGAAGGGCAGTGACCTCATGGCCTTGTGCCTGCAGCCTCTGGAGGACCTGTTTGAACCCATTCACAGTTGGCTGGCCCATCCCAAACAGGGGGTACGATCCCTTGACTTGGCGGAAGTTGGGAGCCCCATAGGTTGCAGTGGTATTGAGGACATCAGCTTTTCCATAAACATCCTGGACCATGAAGTACTCATCCTGCAAGTGAGACAAAGTTCATCAGTGGGGCGCCTGAAGTCATATCAGATACACAGATTGTAGGAAGACATGGCATTCATGCTCACTGTAACATTTTTCCAAATTTCCCACTGCCGTCCATGAGCATCTGTGACTTTTCTAGAGCCTTAAATGGAACAGATGACCCCACGCATGCAGTCAGAAACTGCAGACCACCATTGAGAAAAACACTGCCTGGTGGAACAGCCCCATCAGAAAGGTGACAGCGAGGATCAAAGCCCTGATATCATGGTGACAACATTCCCCACTTAACAGCTGCCCCCGCATCATAAAACGACGCATGACAATATCCCTGAACTCCTATGCTATTTGGACATTTGAATGTGAAAAAGTCAGAGTTTTAGCTAAGCTGAGACTATCCCACACACACATACCCGCTTCACAGAAAGGCCGTTTTTTGTACTGCATTCCTTACCTGAACCAGATAATGCTCGGGCATGGTGTCTGATATCCGGCCCACTTTATAATTGGTCTTGAGGATGTCATCATGAATCTGAAACTCCTGTCGGCAATTGTACCTGCAATACGAATCGTGATTAAGCGGTGGGAAAGGTCAATTTATTCATCAGTTGTTATTTGTCAGGGTCAGATCACATGATGCTCCAATTCCCAGATTGACAAATGAGATGTTAATAGGGACAAACACTGGTCTTTGCAGGATGGGGTTCGCAGCACTGATCAAAGAGGATTAACACTCGGTTGTGAGAATGCAGATTTGGGTGTGGGGGTGTAGCTTACGTGATGACGACAGGTGCCACCTTGTTGGTGATAATGGACTTGGCCTTGTTGTTGTGGATGTTGACTGTCTGAAAGGAGCTCGTGCTGAGAGACTGCCGGCTCTCAGCCATCCCGTTGCCGTGGACACTCTCAAGGGGTGACGTGGCGGGCACAGGCTGTGGCGCGGCACTGGCAGTTGTACCCATACTCCACAAGCAGCTGCAAATGACATGGCAGAATACTCAGGTCAATGGTTCCCCCTCTCACCTCCCCAACAGCTTTCACATGGTGCAAAACGCATCAACTTGGGCCATTCAAAGTTTGCTGCAGACGTGGTTTTTTAGGGTGCTATGATCTTCTGAATGTGCCTCTCACACTTCTGGTAGATGACCTGATTCAGTGAATAATGAATAATGATGAATGTTACCATTGCTTTAAATAGAATTAATTAAATTTGATTTGGCTATAGGGCTATATGGAAAATATTATTTCAATAATCTTGGGGAATTTTACAAGATATTAATATATATAATGATTTCAGCTTCCATCCATCATCAACAATTTCTCCAAAGTCAGATCATAGAGTCATACTAGAGCCTATCTCAGGGGTAATTGGGTGAAAGACAGGGAAACACCCAGGACAGGTCGCCATTCCATCTCAAGGCTCGAGCAGTTAGGGGTTCAGTGTCTTGCTCAAGGACACTTCAACACAATTTCTGAAGGAAGCGGGATCATACCACCAATCTTCCAATTACTAGACAACCGCCCCAACCTTTTATATCGCCCCTTATCAGCTCACATTTGTCCAAATACCACATTGTAGAATTCAACTCTGGTTGAATTCAACTGTTTGGTGACACCCAAAACTAGTTTGCAGCTAGTACTCCATGAAATGTCTATTTTAAATATTTTCGATAATAGATTCTCATTATAATTCCTTCAGACATAAAATTGAGTATCATGACAAGCCAATATCCAAATTTCATCAAAATACAATACCATCGAAAGACAACAAAAGATAACAATAAGTTGTTGCTCAGCTTTGACAGTATACACTTTTGAATGGCATACCAATAAACACATGTGCACACAAATACATGCACTTACACATGCACACACGCGCGCGCACACACACACACAATTACTCAAAAAGGGTATTAAAGACTTGCGTGATAGGAACAAGATGGGAGAACTCTCTATATATGATAACCAGTCATCTGCTTCTAAGGACGAGGGAACATCTGATGCAATCCATACACCACCTAATCAGTATACCAAATGAATCTCATATTTATGGGTCTATAATTTATTTGGTGGCCAGCAATGTGACATTTTATGACATTTATGGCTACTTATAGAAACGTTTAGTCAATAGCATTTGCTATGTACAACTTGCCGAGTTTGACCAAACATGGTAACCGATGCAAATGACAACCATTTTGACCTTGATTGTACTCTTCAGTTTTAGATGAGAGCTATAAGGAATTACACAATGTGAGATTGTATTTATATGTTAATCATGGACTACCCAGCCCCCAAAAGAAATCCAGCATGGTGACTCAATGTCCCCCCAACACACACAGAGACACACAAACACGTCACCCTATACTTGTGGGGACCCCTCACTGACTACATTCCCTCCCTAGCCTTTAACCCTAACTTTAACCATCATAAATACATTGCCAACCTTAACTTAATCCTAATTCTAATCTAAACCCAAACCTAAAATTGACACCTTTTTTCCTTATAGGGACCCATAAAATGTCCCCACAAGGTAGATGGCTTCAGGTTTTTGTTTCCTGATGGAGACATTTCGTTCCCATTAGGATGGAAAAACCTAGAAAACACATACACACACATGTAACACCCCCCCTCACACACACACACACCTTCCACAAATAAACAGGGGTCTTGCATTGAGCTCTGCGACAAAACAAATGATTCTTCCAGTAAACAAGCAGGGTCAGGACCGGCACCACTCCACCACATCAGACACCAAGCATGAACCCTTCCCACCGTCTACCAGAATGCAAAATGCGGACATGTGCTTGCACAAGCAGATGTACATGTACGCTGAGCCACACCCTCAGACACATGTTCTCTTAACACAACAGAGAGGAACCCAGTTTGCTGCCCGGCTTGTAAGAAAAACATATGCGCAGATAGGCCTGCTTGACATGAGGGAGACATAAACAGACATGACATTCATAACTGAAACAGGAAATATGCTGTGAACAACATCGAAAATAATCATCGTGATCATTATAGAGAACGTCATAGAATCTTAATCTGTTTGAAGCTGTAATGATATCATATTAGTATAAACTCAACCGAGGTTCAATCATAAATGGACTTATTTATCTACAGTGCTTTTCTAGTCCTGTGACCCCTCAAAGAAATGTACAATGTATGGGGCACGTTTACCGAACATGGGGGGGGATTAAGACCAGATGCCCTTTTCCTGACGCCCCACGGTGGGGATTGAACTCACTATGCCCGACATGGAGATGAGCGCTTTACCGCTGTGCCAACAAACCCCCCTTTCTTCACGTTAGAAGCTTTATTCATTTGTCGTTGTACATGCATACAAAGAAAATGCATTCTCTCCATTCGACCCAACCTATTGTATAGGAGCAGTGTGCAGCTGCAGTGCCCAGGGAGCAACTCCAGTTCTTTTTCCTATTGCCTTGCTCAGGGGCAGAGGCAGGAGTATCAATGCATGTGTTTTTGATGGTGGGAGGAAACGGGAGCATCTGTAGGAATCCCACGTAGACAAAGGAGAACATGCTAACTCCGCACGGAGAGGACTTGGATCGAGATTAAAACCAAGAACCTTCTTGCTGTGAAGCAGCAGTGCTAATTGCGGTGCTAACATATGCTGCCCACGTTGAACCGTCTGGCAATTTAAACCACAATAGACAATGAACTAATAGTTTTCACGTTTTCCTTTTGCCTTCAAATAGCTGAGGCTGCTTTTTGTAAGACATTTTAATAATTTCAATGTAGTTCTGGTTAATTTGGGCAGTAGTGTGATTATGTCAACAGGCAAGTTTCATCCTCATACAATAACACTGAAAGATGAGAGATAATGATACTGAATCACTGCCGAGTCTCAGCAGAGGACATCAGTGTTGACACTGCAAAGGAGCACAGCGGGTATGTGTGTGTCTGTGTGTGTCTGGTGTGTGTGTGTGTGTCCTATACTCAAGTTACCTCTGTGTGAGCAGCTTTGAGTCAAGCCCACTCACTCTGCAGAGGCTTGGAGAAGGGATACCTAGTGAGTCACTCTAGTGCCCCCCTTATGAGTCTCAGTGTGTGTGTGTGTCTGTGGCAGTCATCCTTGAACCTAACCACCTGAATATCCATTATAGAATGGTTCCTTCTACACCCATGTTGCATAAACTTTCATCTTAAACGCAAAGGACCAGAAAAAAAAGATGTCTCAGTGGGAGCCATAATGCGGAAATGAACGGAAAAAATGGCCAACATGCTATTTAAAGGTCTGGATTTAGGAACATGCAACCATGAAATAAACTCTATATTGAAGAAACAACAAGCAATACTAATCTACATCAGCATAATCATAACTCCTCTGCCTGCTGTGATTGATGAACAAACTAGGTTTAAATCCGTGTCCCGAATGCCCAGTTCTGTCTAAGTCCTCATCACATCTCAGATGTGCTACTGTCCTACCCAAAAAATAAAAAGGAAAGAAAACCCCCAATAAAAAAACAACAATTGACCAGTAACAAAAACGAATATCTTACATCTTGGAAGATGAGTGGTCTGTGGTCCCAGACCCTTTTCTGTCTCTCTTGCTTTCCGACATGATCAAAAATAAGTGTCCAAAAGCACTGTGTTAACTTGGCATCACTTCTAAAAGAACACCAGAGCCCTTCTGAAACCCTTCGTCCAACCCCGCTCGCTGTGAAACACCCCTCGCACAGAAAAATATGGGCGCGTGCGTCCCCAGTGCCTGGCGTGGACGAAGAGAATCTTCCACAGTCGAAAAACCCAGGCAGCTCGTTCCTCCTCACGTCTCCTATCCCACGTCGGGGAGCGAGAGTCATGCGAGACGCTCCGTGTCTCCACAGAGGACGGGGAGGCACGCAGGGGGTGGGGTGGGGTGCAAGGGAAATAGTCCTACATCTGGCAGCCAGATGGCTTAAGCTCAGCTCCTTTTTCACAGCGACAGGCTGTTCACAAAGACGACACAACTGACTTTTGTATTGTAAAGGGAGCTGCACAAGCCAGCGCCATGAGAGGAATCCGGACTGCCAAAGGTGTTTTCTCCATTGTGCAGCAAAAAAAAAAAAAAAAAGAAGAAGTGTTGAGAAATCTCATCCGGGTGACAGAGGGGTGGGGATGGACAAAGGTAGAACTGCTAACTGTCATGAAACGTTCCTTGGGGTCAGAGGTCAAAAGCGTCTCTCCCCTGGACAATTAATTGGCCTTCAGTCACTCGGATGTGAAATGAAAAGGAGTGATAAATGGAGAACGTCTCCTCTCGAGGTGGTTTCCCTCAGGAAGAAATCTAACTGTGGAGGTGCAGATTGCTTTTGATCATCTCAGTCTGCAGTGGAGTCAAAAAGGAAAGATCTGTATTCATCATGGTAATCTTATCATGATGTAATAGGCATTCACTTTTTGGCCTCTTCAAAGGGCAACAAAACCGTGGATTCTTAAATCATCCTAGCCAGCGCATTACAAGAATCAGTCTCATCCATCCACCCATCCATCCATCCATCCATCCATCCATCATCAACTCCTTATCTGAAGTTAGGGTTACAGAGTCATGCTAGAGCCTATCCCAATTCTCATTCGCCGAAAGGCAGGGAAACACCCTGGAGAGGGGGCACCACTCCGTCACATAGTTTGAGCAGTTAGGGGGTTCAGTGTCTTGCTCATGGACACTTCAACACACTTTCTGCAGGGGCTGGGGATCAAAGCATCAATTTTCTGATCATTGGATGACTGTCATCCAACTTCCTGAGCTATTCTGCCATCTGTAAAACATCTGAATCGAATGTATTTGACATTTTCTGGGATTCGCCTTGGTTTAACATATTTCTGTATGAAGTTTGTATTGTAAATGCTTTTTGCAGTTTTGGCTGCTTGCGTTCTCCCCGACTCTTTAGCAAGACTGGGGTACAAAAACACACTCAAACAAATCTTTGCTAAACAGTCAGCCAGGCCAGCCACACTCCCTGGCTGATTCCAGCATGGGCAGGCGTAGTGTGGCAGCTGGGGCGGAGGCCTGAAGTAGAAATAGCCCTCAGTCATAAACATCCTCCTGGAAAGCCAATCAAGGCAACTCATCAGACTGCCTGTTTATTCCTCATGTCAACCAGGGAGCTACTTGTACCACTCATGTGGCCAATAAAAGACCACGACAGACTGGGATTTCCTCTTGCTATGTGGAGCAAAAAAAATAAAAAAATCAGCAAAGCATGAGCCTGTGACAATACCAGAAGAATAACATCTAAAAAACTTTCTCGTGGTTTTCCTCCGAGTCAACTTCACACTGTATATATTGTGAATGTTATTCCAGAACATATTCAGAACACCAACCTAGGTGTGAACTGTCCACTAATTACAGCTCAGGCGAAGGCATTCTGCTATTTAAAGCATTGGCACAGCGAGCATGCACAGCAAAATACACTAGTGGCAACAGTAAGAATAAGCCCATGGAAACAGGAGCTTCTCGCCCGCCCATCAGCTTTGCTCCATTCAGACTCGGCCAATTTAAATTCGGCTGGTGTCCCGACTTTGCTGTAGCAAATTCTTCAGACAAAAGGCTCTAAATGCAGACAGGAAGGAGCGTGCAGCTGCAGGATGCATCTGTTGGTGGCCCGTCTTATAAGAGGAAGGATGCCGATCTCCTCTTCATTCATTCACCAGAGATGTGAGGTTTCACCAGAGACGGGTGTCACTTTGCAACGCAAGGGTTTTTCATGACACAATTTCCCATATTGGGATGGAGAAGAGTCAGTGCAGCAACAAAAAACCACCAAAAATTACAAAATTAGAACGTCTTGCTTGGCCACGTGGCTTTTCTTATCCAGGACTGTGCATACTGCTGGGTTTGACCTCGGCCATTCATTCTGTTTGACAGTGCCAAGCCTATGGCAGCCACACCAAACCAACTCCTTTCTCTGTCGGGCATGGTTAAGTGCTGCATTTGTAAAGATATCCCTGTTTCTCCCATAGCACGGCATCCATCATTAGTCTATTTTTAAATGTCCCTGCTTTGAAGAGGACCATCTCTGAATAAAGCCCACCATTAAGGGCATCTATGCACCCAGTGCGACAGAGTAACTGGGGATCCAACTCCACTAACAACTGCCATTTCAGACTAATCCGGCTGCTGTTGATCATTTGTCACAATATACTATATCCAGGGTAAGTTGAAAGATGTTCTAATATTTTTTAGCATTGTATGGAATAATAAAGGCTTAGTTAAGTTCATTATAACAACACAATAGTCTGTCTTACTGTCTGACAGGATTCTGGGCCACCAAAGTCACTAAAAATACCAGTCACACACCTCTAAGGAGAGGAAGTGCAAGCACACCTTGACAGGAAATACTTAGCAGCACTCTTTGATACTTCCTCCTTGCAGCTGTACACATCTTTCACTAAAGAGGTCAAAGTTTGCAGAGGAGGTTGAGTCCACAGGACATTGCGAGTTCCTGAACCGAATATCTCCATGTTTCACGGATATGAGCTCAGCACTTCCTCTAGCGAACACATTTTGTTTCTCTAGACAGTTCCAATGGCTGCATTGTGCATTTGTGTCAGCTAATATTTTTAATGTTTATTTTTGCTAAAGAAGCCTGCCCAGAGAGAGAGAGACATGGTGGCAACAGGAAGCCATGTTATGCACAGTTCAAGGATGCAATTTCCAAATCTGATCCAAATCAACTCACCCAAAATAGCTTTTTCACTCTAATGGGGTGATATTGGAGTCCAAGGCAAAATAGTCAAATCCCCTATGCAATTCTCCTAAGATGCATTTTTCAAATGACTGAAAAAACAACTATGTTCAGGATATTTACTTAGAGCCAACAATCAGAAGAGGAAACTGAAGATGGATTTAATGTTTGGAATACCTTCCAACTGCTCAGGTGAAATGGAATATCTCGATCCTATGTTTTAATATTACGCTGTGTTGAATATCACATTGATTGCATAAGTAACCCTGTACCAAGTGCATTCTTTCTTTCATAAAGGTCCACACTCAGCTGCTAAATAAAGTGTGTGCGAATCTATTTTTACGTCAAACCTATTCCTATAATTTAATCCATTTCAAGATGGCAATTTATTCCCCTATGATTTTGAGGCTGAAGTAATGCGGGTTTTATTTTTCTCGAACCCATAATGTGTCTGACCACAATGTGCCGTCAGCACCATGACAGCTTCTTACTTGTCGTGGCCTTCAAAAGAAGCACATTTCACATGATTCCTCAACACATAGAACTTCATTTAGTGTCAAATGACTAAAAATGGCCAGCTCGTGTGAGCATGTGATGCGTTTGGTAATTTGGCATGAAATGTCATGAAATGTCTGCCACACAAGAGATCGTTTCCGAAGCACCAGTCCTCTGGATGAAGCACTTCCATGAGTGCAAGATGGGAGCCTGGTTAAGATAAGACATATAGAATAAGAGGGTTTGTTTAACCTCTGTGACTGTTTTATGTAACCCTCACGACAAAAAGACATGCCGAGTGCCGGTGCATGGCTACATCATAGTTGAAAAATAACCTCGTATTTCAAATGAGAAGCATTTTGTAGTTTTAAAACAATGGTTGGATTTGCATGTAGCGACACCTTAACCATAGCTGGAGCTGAAATCAAACATTATCAAAGCATCAAGATCAAGCATGGTGCATATACCAAAATAGAAAGATATTGGACAAAACATTGCTGACACGTCTCGGTGTCAGGTGCACAGTTGGGATTGATACATACAGAGAGAAAAGGAGAGGGGAAAAAAAAATCACGGCAGCATTACCTGACACTTGGCTGTTCTGTAAACCATCCAAGACGTGCTTGAGTCTTTCTGGCACACTACAAAAAAACAGTGGTTGGTTAAAAAATAAGGAGTACCAAAACAACAGCGCTCCAACAGCAGCACCGCTCTCAGTTAGACGTCGCTACGGCCCGCTCCAATCCGTGAGGAAATCTCTACATGCCCACTGGTTCCATTACAGCAGGCGGCAGTCCAGTATCATTAGTGTGTCCTTATAAAGAGTGAGATGACTCAATGAAAGTGCCCTTCAGTGAGAGCAGAGCGCAGACAGGCAGCTAACTCAGGGGGGAGAGAGAGAGAGAGAGAGAGAGGGAGTTGCAATAAGCCAAGCACAGTTCCCCATCTCGGGAACTGATCAGTGACGGCATGCTCCTCTATATGTATGTGTGTTTGTATATGCGTGTGTGTCTGTGTGTCTGTGTTTTTTGGGGGGTTTTGTTTTTACGTCCATGAGGTGTGTGGTTGCTTTTGGCGTGTCTGTCTTTGTATGAGTAACAATTCATTTAAGTGTTTGTCAAGAGGATGTGGAGGAGGAACAAGGGAGGCTTACTCATCAACCTCTTCACCAGCCAATCACCAACAGTGGCTCCTGGCAACATGCCTCCCACACATGGCTAACCTTTTTTTTTAAATCTTTTTTTTTTTACAACTGTCCCCGACATATGGGCTAAACCTAATTTGACGTTATTGCAACAAGACGAGGATAGTAACATTGACACAATATGGAGCAGGTGTAAAAGTGCCAGGACCCTAAGAACATAGATAACCACTGTCCTCTGCAAAAGGGTAACAACAGCAGCATGCAAGGCGACACTACGTAAGCCTAATTCCACACGATGCTCTAATTACTTCATTCATTAGCAGTTAACACACGCCGTGTTAGTGGGTAAATAGACTTACAGCTGGGCAAATACTTTGAATTAGTCTCAGGATTTAGCTGCAGAAGGCTGCATGCTTGGTCTTGAGAGGAAACAGCAGTCATAACGCTGGGTTAAAGGCTTACAGTTAGTCATCTCGCATCGGCTTGAACAGAACATGGAACAGGCCGTAGATTCGGAGACGCAAAACCCATTCGATTGTCGCGACAACCACATGTCAATGTTTCCTACATATTCCACCAACCACCCGCATACAAACAAATTTACACCCTTCAATATCACAGTGCAGCGAACACTCCCAAGCAAGAAAACAACACATCCCAAAAGCCCGTAACATCATAAACACATCTCACCAGCGGCCGCCTTGCAGAGGAATTTTCAGAGCCCGTTTAATCAGCAACGTCACGACAGAATGGCCCGATAAAGGCATTTTCAGAAGTTGCGACTGTTGATGTGCACATCACATCTATCGCTGCCACACCTGTTCCTTCCTTCCTGCAACAGCACTGCTGAGACTTTGATGAAGATATTACAACAGTGTGGATGGGAAACCACATCACCCTAGAACAAACATGCCTCAGAGCATGAGTGGAGCGATCCAGTGAGCAAAGGTTTAGAAGTACAAACCAGCTTTGTCTGGACCCGTCTCTTGCTATGGGATCAGAGCACGTAAGTACGAGTTAAGAAATCCAATAGGATCTGAGATGCGATACGAGGTGCAGTGAGCTTGGTTTTTAAATTTGTGTCGCTAATTCATGACACTCGATTAAAAGCTTCAAGTGATCCCCGAGCGGATCAGCTTTCTGTAATAGAAAGAGCAGAAGTACGATACATGACAGGTGTGAGGTGATGGAAGAATGTGCTATGTTAGAGTTAAAGTGACAATCTCTGTCATGTGTCACGGAAGTGATGCTGATGCAAGGAATATGGATAATATCACCTGTCCTGTCTACCTTCTTTCCAAGGCTGCCGACAAGGCCTTTTTGCTAAAATTCGTTTGAAACCAAGGAGACAAAATATAAGTCAAAACAGAATGAGCTGCTCAAGTTTAACCTTGTCAGTTCTTGTCATCTAAGGGGCCATGGTAGTTCAATGGTAGAGTGCATGCTTTGGGAAATGATAAGCCAAAGGTCGTGGGTTCGATCCTGCGATTGGGCATCAGGAAGGGCATCTGACTTTAATCCCCAAAGTTCCATCTTGGTCCATGTCTACCCCATAACGTTGGGAACTAATTATGACGTGTAAAAATGGACCTCTCACAATTATTATTTTTTTCCTGCAAGTTTTAGCTCCACTTTCCGGATTTGATAACATCCAAACTTCTCTAATCGAGTCATTCGAGTTAGTATTATTCCTACAAAATACTTCTATTGTTGCTATTGAATAAGATGGTTTGGGACAAATGCAACAACTATCTTCATTTCAAGTGAGCAATGAGGCCGAATTCCTTCTCTTTGTCTGAAGATTTTCTCACAGTGGAAGGCCACTGATGCTGAATGAATGACGGGGTCATCCTGTATTTGGACACATGTCACCAATACTATAACTTCTGAGGAGCTGGGGGTCAATGTGAACGACAACGGGCTTTCAGGACCAAATTCTAGCACAAAGTTTACATGCATAAAAGACTAAAATAACGTGCTGTCATATGACACCTTGTGGCAAAAATTATACACTGCACTGTAAAGTTTAGACAGTGCTGTATCAACAGTGAAGTGAAGAGGTAATGAGGTTTCCACAGGAAACCCAGTTAATATGCGGATTTTAATGAGTCAATCAATGTACAGTCAACAGTGCGATGCAAGGACTTTTACCACAACAGTAAGTTAGCATCTTCCCTTTGAACCTGGGATGGGCGAGGTTAACGTCCTCAGTGAAATCTGAATAGATTTGTCTGAAATAAGACACTTGAATTTATATGCTTGTGTGTGTTATCAAGGTAGATGGTGAACAAAGACCTTCTTCAGAAGTTTGATCACATATACGGGTCTGGTGGGAATACATTAAAGTAGTCTAATCATGCACTATCCTTTTGATTGAGTGTGATGTTTGTGGGTTGATCATTACTCTGGAGTGATAAAAGATAGTTTCTGTCTTCCCCAAGATCTAAAGGAAAGGAAAGCCTCTTTATATTCTCATTGTATGCTTACAATGAAATGTGTTTTCTCCATTTAACCCATCCTATTGTGTAGGAACAGAGGGAAGCTGCTGTGCCCAGAGAGCAGTTAGAACTTCAGTGTCATGGTCAAGGACACTTCAACACACTTTCTTAAGGAGCCAGGGATCGAACCAGTGACCTTCTGATTACTAGATGACCTACTCCACCGCCTGAGCTATACTTGCCCCTAAAAAATGTTTAAACAGAAAAGGGCAGGGCACGATGGGTGTGCAATACTAGGGATACTAAGGAGCTTTGATTCCCTGTTAAGCGACAAAAAATAAGTAAATTTCAACAGGTGCCTTTGTGTAACTATGGTGGCATAACAATCATTTACTTGCAAATACAACACATAGCTTTATCCCCCACCCCTGTCGGTATCAACTGGAAGTGGGTCTATAACAAAGACTGGTAGTAAATCGGTGGCCCCCGGTGACATCTTTGAACACTTCCACCAGGGAAACCTCAGCGAGGCATGGGGGTGCCAAGCACATGCATGCCCGTGTCGACCACATCAACAACACGTATTGAGAAAACGCTTTTTCCCCCCCGTCTCGTATTGTTCTACACATAACAGCAAAGCAAACACGATTCCAACCACACCAAAACCGTATTACAAACCGCCCGGATCCCACCCAGTCGTGCTTTTTAATCCTACCATGTGTCGATTTATGCACGGACGCGAGAGACAAGAGCTCCAAACTTAATACTCACCATTTCAGCACTCGGTAGTTTAAAAATAATGATGGTAGTAACAAAAACTTCGGTTGGTCAGTAAAGTTTCTGCTCCGATGTATCGTGATTTGAGACTGACCGCTTTCTGCTTACACTGGTGAAAAGAGAGAAACAGCCATTGATTTTTTTTTCGGTCCTTTCTTAGAAAAATTACAAGGAGAGGATTCCACTATCTGGCCAAGGGTAGAGACGGAGCATGCGCAGTTCAACACATCCCTCAGACGACTTCTGTCTCGGAGCTGTGTAGCTTATTCGCTGTATAACTAAATACTAACAGAGCTATAGTGTAATATCTAAACATCACCCTCACATTGTGAGAACAAACATAACGTTTATTCGTACAATTCTTACAGTATTCATCCATTTTCTCTTTTATTACAACCCCTTTATTCCTACTTGTGCATTTTTCAACTTCATGTAAATATAAATAAAGTTCGATTGATTCATTGATGCTATTTCTTAAGATTGCAGCATATAAATGAGGTCTGAAGGCAAAAAAAACAACAACCATGTTCTACGTGAAAGCCGATAAAAGGGCTATGCAAATGAGCCAAAGTGGCGTGTTATGTGAGCTGAGAAGTTCAAACGTCGTTTGAACTCTTCATATTTTGCTCCGTGCTCAACTTAAAACAATCAGAGCAGCGCGAAATAAAAGGATGGCGACATGGCCGTCTAATCTAACGAAAGTGGTACACGAAATTTGCATTGATGATCAATGTAAATTTTGATGGCAAACAGGCTCGCCGGGCACCTCATTACCAAGTAAATAGATGATGACCTGTCATGTCACAAGTCTTGGGGACGCATGTCAATTTCCTTTAATGTTCTCAGCTACTTGTTAAAGACGCGAGAGGTGGGGGTGAGGGTATATAAGACACCCTCGTCTCTCGGGGTGGATTTTGTCATTTACGTGGCCGAAACATGCCTTCAATGGGAGTGCTGCGTACAGCGCTACACGCATCTTTACTGATACTTCTCGTCCAAGGAATACATAAAACAAGGGATGGGAAACACATCAGGCCGTCCCATCGCTCACCCAAGATGGATCGTCCATCTGGATATCACCTGCCGACCTACATGGTGCACCTCTACAGGAATTTCAAATCTAATTTATCTCTGTCCATGGATGCTATGGAGCAAGCCTTCGCCAAGGAAGCAGACACTGTCAAGAGTGTAATGGCAAAAAGTAAGACTTTTAAAAAAAAATCTCTAGTCATTTAACTTTCACCTCCCAGTTGTTGTTGTTGCTTGTTATTCTTTAACTGGACCTTATGTCTTAGTTGGGCATACATCTATTACAGAGGCCTGTGCACACACTGCACTTTCTGTGTAAATTTGTCATTTTTGATGAAATCTTTACAAGATGATTTTTTTTGGGGGGGGGGTTTGTCACACAGAGCTAGATCAACCCCTTTACCATTTAAAGTCCTGCTGACTGGTTTCGTGTAATTGTGGTGCTGTCAAAGCTGCATGCCAGACGACCTCAGAGGGTTTCAATCCACATCCCTGTGGGGCTGAATAACCACACAGGGATCAGCGTGTGAAAGGACTGGTTTTCTGTCTAATGCTCAAAGCAAACCTCTTTTTTCTTAAATAGAAGCTGATGTTGATTAGATATCTCGCCAGACATTCCCTATACAAATCTGTTGTTAAACCAAATAAACAACTTCCCTCAGTTCTTTTCACACTTAGCTTGATTAGATTAGACCTCCACTTCTTAGCACAGGCAGGGTTCAACACGATGCACAGGCAGAGCCCTCCCTTGCTGAACCCTATTTCACATCGCTGCTATGTGTTAGAGTTCTTACCTATTTGTTTGACTGAGGATATGCAGAAGTCAAGGGGACCTGAGATGTCAAATGATTAGTTTCAACTCGGTGTTTAGCTGAAGATTGAGTGGATTAATCGTGTCTTTTTCACCTTCAAGCAAGAGATAGGGATGCACTTTCCTCCTTAAGAGAGTCTGTACTATTAATCAAGAACCTATCCTAAAGGAATATTATGTTGGATGAAGCAGTGGTTTAATGTATAAGAGGCTTAAATCTTTCTGATTGATTTTTACACCTTGCCTGCATTTGAATCAATCTGCACACTTGGGCCCACAACTCAATCACCCCATCCATCCATCATCAACCACTTATCTGAAAATCGGGTCACAGAGTCATCCTGGAGCCTAGCCTAGTACTTGGGTGAGGAAGCATCCTGGACAAGTCGACATTTTACTTCAGGGCTTGAGCAGTTGAGGGGTTCAGTGCCTTGCTCAAGGAGATTTCGATGTGCTTTCTGCAAGGGCCGGGGATCAAACCACTGAATCCCCCCCCACACTGTAACAATGTGTAGTATGGGCCAGTTCACAACTTAGTTTGACTCAAATTCTTCATTTACTGTGGCATCCTCATATTAAAATCAAAAATCACCTGATAATGATCTTTATGTCTGTGTCTCAATTGCTTCATCAGATTTGACACAAGATCAGAGACGCTGGATTGCAACCTTTGACCTTCACACCATGTTGGCTGACCAGCAGATCCAGGCCGCAGAGCTCAGGATCAGGATCCCACAGACGGTGAATGTCTCCAGCATCGCAGTGGAGATCTATCACCAGCATGACCACCCATGCCACACACATGGGACATGCCAAGAACACCAGCTGGTTGGATCACTCACTGAATCTTCGGTGATCACATCTTCACAGCACTGGAGAGTGTTTAATATCACAAGCCCTCTCTTAAGATGGCTCAAAGAGAAACACGCATTAAAAAGTCGACGTGAAAGGGGATCGAGAGTGCGAAAAGGAAAAAAGGCAAAGAGAGGTCCGCTGCTTGGGGACCCTCCAAGTCTTCTGGAGGGTCCGAGAAGAAAACCGGTTGTGAGTGATAGGGCCTTGTTGGTCATTTTCTCACACACAGGCTCAGATGACAACTCAAAGGCCAAAGCAAGCCTTCTCCATACTGCTGAACAATCAAAGTTCCTGTTCTCTACTGAAATGAAGAAGGTCCGTTGGCCCAAGAGGCACAGGAGCAAACGGGGCCAGAGAGAACAAACATTGCAAGTTCAACTTTTGTCGAAGAGAGGAGGTGAAAAATCCCACTGTCGCAGAGTTGACTTACACGTAGACTTCAATCGCATCGGCTGGGGATCATGGATCATCTTCCCTAAAAAGTACAATGCCTACCGTTGTGAAGGAGACTGTCCCAGTCCTCTTGGGGAAGACCTGAATCCAACAAATCATGCTTATATGCAGGTGAGTGCTGCAAAGGTATTGCAGTCTGTTAGACATAATTCCTTTAATACTATTGAATACTATTATTTATTAACATTGTTCTTTTAGGTGCTAGTTAATAGCTGTAAAGGAGCAGGAGGCCAAACTGTTGGAGGTTTTCAACAAGTCAAGATGAGCTCACAGATTTCAGGAGCAGACAGTGTCACGGGACACTCGGGATATTCATTATATTGCCCATTGTTTTCATTCGAGGGCAGTTTTCACCATAGAGACGAGACGGATAAAGTAATCTACTATCCCAGGATATTAGATTAGATAGCCCTAGAATCCCAGGCTGTCTCAAGTCCTTTCTATGTAGAGTTTGCGTGAGATCCCCATGTCTGAGTGGGTTTACTCCAAATGCTTCCCCGCCCACCATCAAAAAGACATGCATGCTAGAGTTAATACTCCTGTCTGTCCCCCTGAGGAAGGCAATAAGAAAAAGAACCGGAGTTGGTCCCCGGGTGCTCCAGCTGATCACTGCTCCTATACAATAGGATGGTTTAAATGTATAGAACAAATTTCATTGTATGTATGTACAATGACAAATCAGGGACCGTGGTAGCCCAGTGGTCAGTGCAATCGCTTCGGGAACTGACGAGCCAGAGGCAGCGGGTTCAAATCTATCACAGGGTATCAGAAAGGGCTTCTGACCTTAACCTCCCAAGGTCCATCTTAGTTCGAGTACACCCCCACAACGTGGGTACTAATTGTGACACGTAAAATGGGCCTCTCTTTATATACAGTGAAAAAACAATAAATTTCCTCCTTTTATTTCAAGTGCAAGCTAAATTATGATTTGACGCCAACATATTTTTACAGAGCCCCCCTCACACACACACACACACACACACACACACACACACACCGTAGCTGTACTAATGACTCCGGTGTCCACAAATAGGAAGTGCACGGGATGAAAACCCTCTACAGCAAAACTCCTTGGTTATTCTATTTAGTCTATTTGATGATCTTGAAAAAGTCATATTTTATGATACATTACAAGTAACGATCTATTTTTTGTCTTTCACTTGCAGAGTCTACTGAGATACTACCACCCTGACAGACTTATATCACCCTGCTGTGCCCCGACCAAAATGAGCCCGTTAAGCATGCTCTACTATGAGAATGGGGAGATGCTCCTTAGACACCATGAGGACATGATAGTGGATGAGTGTGGCTGCCAGTGAGAGCCACACCCACTACCTGCGAAGACCACTAAGTGGGTTGTGTTACCAAGTAACATACAGTGTAAAAACTGTATATCAGCAACCAAATTTGGAAACTGGAAAAAGAGAACACTTAGCCGTGGCCTAAGGTTTAACCAAAAAGATAAAGCTCTTTAATAATTGTCAGTGTGCACATTTTTTTTAAAGACCGATCTGCAGGGGTATCTAAACGATGGTTTGTGATGTGCCAAAATATAAACTTGGAAGTAATGTCAAGCTAATGCTCATTTTTCACATTTGAGGGTAAAAGTTATTTTTTCCAACCTGAATAGTTTGATCTATTTCATTTATATTAACTACTAAACATGAAATAGTTATAATGCATATTTTCCAGCACTGTTTTTGATGTTTCATATACATCAATTGATGTGAGTGTAAATTAATGTATATTTATTGTGAATATTAAAGAAATGTTTGTATTTATGTACATTTCATATATGCAGTTTTCACTGGCTGGAGTTGCTTCACTCAAGAATCTGTAGCGTACAATGTATGTTATGTATCATGGCAGATTTCTTGCTTTCCATGAGTAATATGAGCTTGCAAGAGTTGTATAGTTATATTCTACAAGCATATTGTGCGAATTACTTTGTTTAAGCCTCATAGTCACAGGGGTGTTCTTTACTTTACACAGATAATTGGTGCATTTTCCCAGAACAACCATTATGTTTGTTAAAAGGACTAACAAAGGAACAAATGGACTCACAAAAGAGGTGGACCGTTCTGGTCTCAGAAGAACATCTCGTTTCCCTTGTCTAGTTGGCAGCAGTTGCAGAAAACTCCACTGATGTCCAGTCCTATTCAAAATAGAAATGTAGAGAAAAGTAATATCTGGTAATTACGCTGCAATGAGCGTGATTTTCATCTATCAACCATGGCAGATATGCACTTACAAAGGGAGAGGTCAGAGGTAAAGGATAATCACCTGCAGCCGGAGTACTCATTGTATTCAAGTCCATTGAAAATACATAAAAGCTTGTTGTATCAGCATGTTTACAGGCTCATGACTTTGTCAGTGTCTCATCAGGACTCAAAGGTAAGACTTAATTTTTACTGATTCCTCTGCAAAAGAGATTGCGAAAGAAATCTATCAACACTTTGCCGTTTCCTGTAGCCTTGCTATTATGATAATTGCAGTTCCCACTAGGGTGATTATTTCATTACTCCTATTATGCCATGTATTTGAGTGGGCTTATGGATCCACCTATCGCTGCAGCATTGGAAATAGACAAAACAATGTATTGGTGTAGATATACACATAACTTCTAAATACACAAACATCGATGTTACTTACATCATAGTGCACATTGCACCATCTAATAGTATTCTACTCTGACATTTTACATTTTACTTTATGACATAGTTAGATGGTGGAGTGGTTAATAGATAATCAAAAGATTACTGTTTCGATCCCCGGTTCCTCTGGAAAGCATGTCTAAGTGTCCTTGAGCAAGAGAATGCACCCCTAACTGCTTGTGACAACAGATGAAAATGAACCTTGTGGCTAAATCTGGCGTATAAACATGATTCATGTTAATTAATTACACTTTCTCCATAAAAAGGATAACTATCATCATCATTATTATCATCATTATTAATGTTTTTTTCATTATTTGTAAGTTGCGCCACAAAATCTGCACCCAATCAGCGCATCATTGAGTCTGATAAATAGATTCCTTGGGTAGGCTGGTACTTCCTGGTTTTGGCAACGTTGCCGGTATTGAAGCTAACATGGTTAGCTGCTCAACATTAACCTGAGTGTTTAAAACACCTAAGGTGACCATAATAATTAACCCGTCAAATTAAATATATAACAGGGGATCACAGAATTATGTTTCTGAAATATTTTTAACAAAATTTCCAGGCTAAAAATATACAATTTCTAAATTCGCCACTCAGAAATGGATTTGATTGGACGGTGAGCTCCCGACAGCATAGCTCCCGTTTCCTCTGCAGCTGTCATTTTAACATTACCAAGTTTAGATAAAATCTAGGTAAGTGTCTTTTCCACGTGGTTCTAATGCAACTTTTATGAAATAACAGCCATATATTTTACTCTTAGCAGTGATGCACTGAGCCCTTTACTGCATGTTGGACGTTCAGGTCGTTATCAAGTTAATTTTTGTTGTCGTGTTGATAACAATATCGTTCATTCTGAAGGGAAAATACCAAGGAAAAGGCATGTCATTAACGGTGACTGGTTATTAAGTAATAAAAAAGTCAGTAAAAAAGTAGATTCAGGCCACAAGCAAAAAGAAATGACAACTCTGTTTCACAATGTGAACATTAAAATGTAATTCGTGATTTCATACATATAAAGCAAAATAATAACATTGAAATAGACCATTTTTTTTCAACTTGACACAGTCCCCCCTTCTCTCTCTCTCAAAACAGCCCCTAAATGTCACATCATGGGCACCTCTTAAAAATAATAGAAAAGCTTAACATGGCCTGTCTTTGACTGAGCCCAAAGGGCAGGGTTATTTCAAAAACACTGACGCATGTTACAACAACCTGCATTTGTCCAACAAAATAAATGAGACCTTTAGCCTGTCTATCCATATTAAAAGGGACGAGTTGTGTGACAAGGTGACAATGTAAGGTTGAAACAACCATTTTAAACCAAGTGTATATAAAGATGTATATGAGGCTTCCAAATGTAATGAATTAGTGAGGACTGCAATCAGTGATACAGGTTTTGTTTGACTGACAGAAGTTTATTTTTGTTGTTTGATTTGCAAAAGTATCCGTATGTAACATTTCATTACATCCCACAGGAACATTTTCAGAAAAATGGCTGAGGCAGTGGCAAATGTGGCCCGAAGGATCAATGCAACTGTGGAAGAGGGGAGTGATAATTTAGGTAAGACTCTAACACAGCATAATCTTACCCCCCAATCTGTCTGCCTGTCTCTCTGTATGTATCTATCTATGTATCCATTTCTATCTCTACCAGTACCATTCCTGGCATTACCTATGGATGATAAACCTGAGGTGTTGATGCTATTTTTAATTTCACCAATAGAGGTTGACAAAGACGTAAATTAGTTCACATTACACATTTCTCCTCACTATTCTGTAATCATTTTTGTTATTTGTTAAAGTATTTAAAATCAAAAATGTCCTTCCTGTGTTAACACATAATAAAGTTATCATTATGGTTGTCTTTCTCTAGACCTCTCAAACTGCAAGCTCATTAGTTTCCCTGATGGTGTATTCAAGGTCCTGAGAAGTGTCTCAGAAGATATCCAAGTTATTACATTGGCTGATAATGAGATGAAGGTTATTTCCACCAAATTCTTTGAGACTTTCACCCAGCTGAGAGGTAGTGTATGTTGTATCTATGGATTCCACATGTTGTGTTTATTATTCATCTCACATGCTGATCATATTGCAAACATTGCCAGAATGTCAACAATGATGGACTGACGAGCAACATCTTGATTTATTTGGGCCTTTTAATGTGTTGCAGAATTGGACATGCAAGGCAATGTACTCACCAAACTGCCTAACGTTGTGGGAGAAATGAAGCGTCTGACCAGCATCAACTTGGCTAATAACAAGTTTTCCATCTTCCCTGAGAAGCTTACTGAAATACCCACACTTGAGAAGATTAACCTGGAAGGAAATAGCATAACTGGTAAGTACAGATGTCATTAACTGGTAATATTGATTTGTATAAATGTATATATATATTCTAGTGTGATTTCTGGAAAGCTTTAAGGTAATGAAAAGAAAACCCCAACAATCTACTCTGTTGTTTCTGCTTTTCCCTCAGAAATTCCCATGGTGAAGTTACAAGCCATGCCAGCACTAAAGTGGATAAATATAAAGTCAAATCCATTGGAAAAAGACATACAGACTGTTTTAAATTCCCAGCATAAATTTGAGATTTTGTTTACAGCTACTACAGAATAAAATCATGCTTATGACATTTTCCAATTTAAAGACTTGATAGCATGCTGTGTGCTCTTCACACCATTTCAGTGGGATACAATCTTGTGCCTTCGGATGGAATTATGTATTTGCACTGCTCTACAAGAAAACAAGAGATACTATATAGATACTATAGCTACTATAAAAAACAAAACAAAATGCCAACCTACTAATAGGAGTGGTCAAGAAAGCATGACATAGTGTTTGTTCTACCATGTTCTTTCTGGACATGGTGGAAGACATGGTAGAAGAAAGCTGATACTAAGAAGTTATGCCCTGTTGAATGGTTATGAAAATATTTGGTTTCATAATTCCTGGAGACGGCCGGAATACAAATCCTGTTTGTGTGTGTGTGTGTGTCATAATTCCTGGAGACTATTATCTGTGTGATGGTCAATTTATCACAATGTTTTCTATTTCAAATAAGGTTATTATGAACGTAATTTGGATTAAGGAATGCTACTGAAATTTCTAAGCCCACTGATTTTATGTGGCACTGGCCTTCCCACTCAATGCATCTAAGTTTACACAAAAATCACATGTCTATGAAGGCATAAGGAAGGGACTGCTGGTGTGGGGATCAATGAGGGTAGAAACCTAACACCTACCCTTACAACAGCTTACCCTCCCTCATAACTCACCCACCTGCCACCTACAGATGTTCTCTGATGACTCTACTATTGTCAGCCTCAACACAGATGGGGATGACAGGGAGTACAAAGAACTAATTCAGGACTTTGTGGACTGGTGCCAGCAGAACCACCTCCAGATCAATTCGGGTCAAACCAAATAAACGGTGGTGGATTTCTGCAGGTGCACACACTCCCCTCTAACACCGGTGAACATCCAGGGGATGGACATTGACATGGTGAGGTCCTACAAGTACCTGGGTGTTCACCTCAACAATACATTGGACTGGACAGATCACTTAAGAGCACTGTACAAGAAGAGCCATATCAGACTGTATCTGCTAAAGAGACTGAGGTCTTTTGGAGTGCAGGGGTCACTCCTAAAGACATCGTACAACAAAGTGGTGGCACCAGACATTTTCTATGGAGTGATCGAGTGGGGCAGCAGCATCTCAGCTGCGGATAGGAAGATACTTGATAAACTGGTCAAGAAAGCTAACTATCCTGGGATGCCCCCTCAACACTGTGGAGGTAGTGGGACAAGGGAGGATGATGCCTAAGCTGTCATCCATGATGGGTAATATATCTCACCCCATGCAGGACTATATTGCTAGACTAGAGAGTTCCTTCAGTGACAGGTTACTCCATCCAAGGTGTGTGAATAAGCATTTCCGCAGGTCTTTCCTTCTTACAGCTGTCAGACTATATAATCAGCACTGCTCCCCCAGTAGAACAAACCCAATACATGAACAACTAGATCACATACCATTTAATTAAAACAGTGTATTTCTCCTGTTCATACTGTATAGTATTCATATTTCCCACTTGTTTAAATTGAGGTTACATATAATGCTTTAGACTTGATGCCTCTCTTACTGTGCTTTCCACTTTGCTGCTATAACACCACTAGCTGATAAAAGTAAGAGTCTATCAATGATTTTGATAACATTTTGAAACACTTTGTGTCTAGTTAGCAGAGGGTTCATAATTCGGACTTAATCTGCTTCAATTTTTACAGTGAGTTAAAATAAAATGCATCCATCTATCCATCCAACCATCCATCATCAACTGCTTATCCAAACCCGGGTCTCAGAGTCATGCTGCAGCCTATCCCAGCACTCATTGGGCAAAAGACAGGAAAACACCCTGGACAGGTGACCATTCCATTGCGGGGCTTTAGCAGTTAGGGGATCAGTGTTTTGCTCAAAGATACTTTGACATGTTTTCTACAGGGGCCAAAAAAATCAAAGCACCAATCTTCTGATTAGCAGATAACCACCCTACCTCCTGAATTATGCCACCCCAGGGGCATTGTATTCCTGGGAGAAAACAAGACAGATTCTGGATCATAAAGCATTGAATATGCTATATTGTTCACTTGTATTCCCATATCTGACTTATTATGCGGAGGTATGAGGTAACACCTAAAAAAGCAACCTACAACCATTATGCATTCTGCATAATTCAGAGTGTTTTGGGCTATTGTTAGACTAGAAAAGCACCATATAAACAGAGTCAATTTACCACTTACCCTACTGGAAAAAGGGTCACAAAGATAATGTGGGATTTTGTGAACACACTTAAAACATAGTTTCTAAAGTCATATATTTATGCAGTGATGATTATAATGACGGATTACATTTACATAGCACTTTATCTAGACACCCAAAGCATCTCGCATTCAAGGGGGGAAACTCACATCAACCAGTGTGTAACACCCACTAGGGCAATGCACAGCAGCCATTTTGCATTGGAACGCTCATTACCCATCAGCTTGAGGTGGAGAGGGGGGATGACTAGGCGGCCAGATGGCCAGAGAGCTAGGTTTGACAGGACATCAGGGGACCCCCTACTCTTTTCAATAAGTGTTATGGGATCTTTAATTACCACAATGCGTCAGGACCTCGGTTTAACGTCTAATCTAAAGTACTACCCCTCCCTACAGTGCGGTGTCCCCTTCATTGCATTAGATTAGGGCATTGGGACTTATTCATTTTTATTAAGACCAGACAGAAGTCTGCCCCCTACTAGGCCGCCAACACCACTTCCAGCAGCAACTCTCATCCGAGTACTGGCCAAACCCACATCTGCTTAATGTCAGCCATTCAGCAGAACCAGGGCATACCGCTGTATGGCTGCTGGCTATGTATAAATATGACACAGTGTGTGAACAATGTAACGATGTACCATGTTCACCAGAAATATTTCTTGTCTCTAACTGACCCCCAAAATATGAAACAGGTTGTTAAAAATCACTCGAATAGCACTCGGAGTATGAGCCGAGCCAGGTGTATGAGTTTGTAGAGTATTATCATCAGAAAAAAAGAAAGGAGTGTTGGCTTGTAAAGTAAAAGAACAACCCTTTGCATATCATTAACTGATGTTAAACTGAAACTATTTATGGTATTTTCTTACATAAGACACTGAAAAACACACAGGGTCCATTCCTACAAAGCCTAACTATCCATTTGAAATATCCATCCATCCATCTATTGTCAACTGCTTCTCTGAGGTTGGGTTGCAGGAGAATGTAGCTTATCAATACTTAGATTAAACGATATTCTAGATCATTAGCATTACAACAAAAGTATTGAAATACGACTTATGAATATCACATTCAAGTTGTTCACAAGCAACAACTGATGGATTCAACATGATAAACTCTGTTACCGTTCACATATATACTTTACTGTAGGAATTGTCAACATTTGAATTAATCATCATACATTGTCAACCAGTTATCGGATATCAGGTCAGGGGGGTACTGGAGCCTATCTCAGTCCTCACTGGCCAAAAGGTGGGGTCACACCCTGAATAGGTCGTCAATCTAGCCCAAGGCAGAGCAGTTAGGGGGACAGTGTCTTGCACAAGGAGACCTAGACACGCTTCTCTGCAGGTGCAGGGATCGAATCTGCAACATTCCGATCACCAGACAACCACTCTACCCACTGAGCCACGCTGCCCCTTTGAATTAACCATCATTTTAATATAAATGATGGTCACGTCATGAGCATCCCCTGTCCATCGCCATCTTTATTGTAATATGTTGCTAGGAGAGCATCAGTTTGTATAAATTGAGTAATGTGATTTATAAATCAATAAATTAGATGCAAATATACAGTAATGATAACTGTAAAGCTGCTATAAATACTTTTTCCCCCCGAATTCAGACTCCATTTATATCGCGTTAATAATAATAAAACAATTACAAATAATTACAAAACAAAATGAGCTGGGTAACTTTTTTTTGCATTCAATGTGGCTAAAATCAGGGTGAATAAGATCTTTATCAAAAGGTTGCAGTGAAACTCAATGAGGTTAAAAAAATAATTAAATAAATCATGACATGGGCCCACCATCTAATCCTGAGCTTTAATTGGTTTAAGCCTAACACCAGCCTCCTCCATCTGTTTTTGTCTGCAGGTCTGACTGACCGAGACGCCTCTTGATATAGACATCTTAATATGAGGCAAATAGAAAACAATACACTTCTCAAGCCAAAGCAAATGACTGGCATCCAAATAATTTGTTGGACTAGAGCAACAGTCCAGCAGAAGAGGTGATAAAGCAGGATTAGAGGGGACTGCTGATCACAAATCTGAACTATCTCGGCTCTTGAAACTTTGCTTACTCCGAATCATGGGAGCTGTGTCTATATTCTATACTAGTCTGCATTTGGTGTGATAATTATGCTTTCAGTGACAGGATAAGCAAGGAAGTTAGGGCAGCGCTGCCCTTTTACCCTTCCTCCTCAGTTTACCACTGATTTTGTCACACACAAGTCAGTATCATATGATGAATGAATGACCACCATGTGAATGAATGACCTCATTTTTGCCAAGTGAGAAATAAGTAAAATCACGTTAATGAAAAAAACGATTTTTCTCCTATTATGACGGTTAAAAACTATGACAAGATTCCCGGTGTCCAAACCATTTTGTATATACTGTACTGTACATTGTATGTAAACTTGTATGCTCTGTCATGTCCATCCACCTCAGGCATCCATGTAACTAACATTTATTTCAATATCTGATACATTCTCTACACCATCACACTTTAGTGTCTCTTACTTCACCTGTACAGCAGTTACACTCACTGTTCCTATACAATAGGATGGGTTAAATGCAGGCAACTAATTCCATCTGCCTTGGTCATGGGATAATGAAATACACTTGTACTTTCCTTGTTAGTATATCTGAAGATCGTTGTGTTGTTATTTTACGTTAAGTACACTGAGAGCCACAAAACCAGAGTCAAATTCCATGTGTGGAAACCTGGTCAACATAGTCATGAAATCAGACTCTGATTCTGGGCTTATTGAAAAACCAGATTGTGTTTTCTAGGACTTTGCCATGGAAACAGTCAAGAGTACCCAAGAGTTTTGGAAAGTGCTCATTTCTAAGACGATGGATTCCAGTGAGCTAAGCTGGTGAGCAGATTGTCTTTAAAAACATATCTCTTATCCAAACACAGAAAGTGGAATGAGTTCGCCTGGACACAAGGTTCAATGGGAGAAACCTCTCATAATTCATTCAAGTAACCTCTTCAGTTACAACTAGATGATGAGTAATGTTGTGTCCCGATAAACAGATTCGACTCTATGATTTCCTTACCTGGATTATTGAGCGTGCATCAAGACGTCTCTTATCCAACCTTTCAAACAGTCGCAGACAACATTTATCATGTTTTTTGTTGAAACAGATCTCTCACAAGCAAGATATGATAATGAATTATTAATAGATATCATGGAGGCGCAGTGGCAGCTTGCCTGCCCCTCAACTTTGATTGATTCCGGGAGTCCAGAACCTTGTTTTGTACTTGACCTTATGTTTTATTCAATACTTGCATTTTTGCTCTATGCCAATTGCCTGACCTCAGTCGTGTATACTATTGATCCTTGATCTCTATCAATTAAAGGCCCTCCTCGGCCAAAGTGTCGTTGTCTGTCTCCTGAGTAGTGCGTTTGAGCCCATCACCAAACAGCCTTAATAGTTATCGCTGTAAACAAAATGTGGGCCCAGAATGTGTAGCAAAACATGGCCGTGACATAACCTGTGGGCCCTGAAACTGTCAATAAAGCATTGTAAAAATTCTAACCTGAACAGGAAAAAGTTAGAAATTGGATAAAATGGGACACTCCGAACATGTTGAAAGCCTAAGCATGAAACATTACGAGTCAAAACTGATGCTAACCAGTGGCGAGTTTAACTGCATTCTTGACAAATTGGAACCCAAACATCTTGTCTTTCAATTTGGTATCATCTTACCTCTGTTCTTAAATGTCCCTGTTTCTCTATTAATTCTGCGCCAAGTTGAAATATTATGTTCTTCAAATGTGTAATTTGCTCACTCAAATCAATATCCCATTGTAGTTACACCAATTTCATCACACCACTTGTCCACTTCTTACCTTAGCAAATGTGACATCAGGATCGTCATTTTGGGTTGAGGCTTGAAAGATTTACGTCTTTCCTTGGATTGTTTGGTATCCCTGCCTTTTTATCTTCTTCTCGACTAGTTTTGCTGTGTGCAGCTGTGTTTAAACACAATTGGAACTACGTCTGGATGCTCTAGTTCATACCTCCGGTGACAAAGATATACAGTTTTTGAATCAAGATGATCAAACCACCGTTAATTTATTTTGGTTTACATCTGTCATGTGTCTCATGTCTTCAAAAGGTAGTTTGATTATTTGTATGGCTAAGAGAACGAGACTTAATTTAAATTATGACTACGAAAAACTCAAGTTGATCGAACCTTTGTCAAAACTTCAGGTCGACCCAGGCCTCTTTAACTTTGGTTTGGCTGTTGCTCTAATAGGTAACGCTGTAGTTGCGTGTGTTCGATAAAACATGTTTGTGCCAAAAAACGGAAATAATCCGACGTGAAATGTTATCCATAAATCTTCACGTTTAATAATTGATCTTCCTACCCCCTCCTCCATCTAACACGCTATATAAGCATGATAAATACATGACAAATACATATAAACATGTATAATGAGTGTAGTTCACAGGTCATGGGGCCGCTGCTGTGCATGTTGGAGAAGCCTCTGATTGGCTGCGAGTCAGCCGGTGACTATCAGGACCGTCCACCGGTTCCCAATCATACCACCGTAAACTCGCCAGCGGATCGGTCTATGCCATCCAGGTAAAATTTGCGTTTGACAGCGACGTTGAATCATACAAGGTGGTGAGGGATCTTGCATGGTTTGGGCATTGGGTGGTACATTTGACACCTATAATGTTAATCCACAGCAAGTGGTTCTGTCCCGAACGGGAGCACAAGCGAGAGATGTCAGGGGTTAAGCTAGCCCGTTGATGCTAGCCTGCTAGCTAATAGCATTATCCGAGTTAACGCGCTAGCCTTTCCCCGATGCCCAGTGCTCCTGTGTGTCATTTTGGTTACTTTGCTAAGTCAGGTATCGATATAACTATACTATAACGCCAGCCATGTTCAGTGCAAGTTTTGTGTCGTTTGTTTGTTGTGAGTGTCCAGCAAAGCCATCAACGCTAACCCCCGTTTACAAAATCTTTAGGTAAAGTTTATCTTAAGCCTGCACAGATGGAAGAATAGTTTACATCCGATCTCTGTGTAGCTTTCACCGTTTCGTGAATCTGTAACTTCTTTCTTTGATCTGCATCTTTTCTAGGCCAAGACTATCAAAATGTCCTTCATATTTGATTGGATTTACCGGGGTTTTAGTGGTGTTTTACAGTTCCTAGGTAAGCGTCTACATGTATACTCAATAATCCCCGTAAAGAAATCATAGAAAGTTGAATCAGTTCATCTGGGCACAACCTGTATAGAGAAACGTTTGATCACTCATTTAAGCGACCTCTTCAGTCCACTGACTGCAAGTATCCCCACCCCTTATGAACATAAAACATGTTTATAACGACGGGTATACCTGCTTTTCTCTCAATAAACGTTGTGTCCAGATTAATCATAGAGAACCATTATCCAGGTGTCTTTATGCATGGTCAATTATTCAGGTAAGGAAATACCCCAAAAATAATCAGTTCATGTGGACATAATGTTTTATTGAAACATTGAAAGAAACTTTCCGAGTAATGAAACATTCTTTAAATAAAACGTGTCCAGGTAAACTGACTCAACTGACTTTTGTGTGATTATCCAGTTAGTTTTAGCCATGATGAATCAGTTGATGGTGGTTACCACTGATATACAGGATCATCTCTGATTGCCTTGTGAAATATTTAATCTAGGACTTTACAAGAAGAGTGGGAAGCTGGTATTTTTGGGCCTTGACAATGCTGGTAAAACAACCCTCCTACACATGTTGAAAGACGACAGACTTGGACAGCATGTGCCCACGCTACATCCAAGTAAGCAAACCATAGTTGTAATGACTCAGTAAGTTATACTTATTTTCTATGAGGTGAGGAGGTTTTAAAACCTGTTTGGCTGGTGCTCTGGGTTTGTATCCCACTGCAAAGCTCGATAAATGCAAGGCATTCGTTTTGAAGCGTTTTCAGTGGTCATTAGACTAGAAAAGCTCTAAAGGAAGAAGTCAATTTAACATTTACCATTCGGTCAGCCGCTATCGTAAATTTGTCTCTTTTTTTCTGGAAAGCTTCTGAAGAGCTGACAATTGCTGGAATGACGTTTACCACATTTGACTTGGGAGGACATGTGCAAGGTGAGACCATTCTGTCATGTTAAATTTTAGGAATGTCAGTCTTAAGTACACTATCACAAATTGTACCCACTATGTCTGCATACACTTCCCCCTGTCACAACAGGGTTTGGTGAGGCATCCCATTATAATGAATTCCTAATGATTGATTTCATCTGAAAATGCACACTAGATACTGCTTTTCTCGTGTAGTCAACACCAAATAGCATAGTCTTGCAGCCCTGAATGGATTGTCTGATGTTGACCCCAAAGCTGAGCTAAACTCTATTCAGAACATAATTACCAGGGTATTGCAGATTGGTTTAAATACTTTGAAGATACGAGTAAAATGTTGCAATAGCCAGTAGCATACTGTATTTTATTATGTATTAATTAGTCAGCATCATATCATATTAATTTCACTGTATTCATAATAATTTGTTACTGTTTTCTAATTTTAATAGCAAGAAGAGTTTGGAGGAACTACCTTCCAGCTGTCAATGGAGTTGTCTTCCTTGTAGACTGTGCTGATCCTGACAGGCTCACAGAATCTAAGATTGAACTTGATGTAAGAGGAAAATCCCTTTCTCAAAACCAACATTGATTGCCATTGCACACAATTTCTAAGTCTTGCTTAGGCATGTGCATTGAATAATGAGTTCATTTTCATGCAATGAAGCTGTAATTTAAAGAGTTTACTTAATATAAAATACTGTATTTTCTGCCTCCAACACCTTTCTATCTTGCTTTTAGGCTCTCCTTGCAGATGAGACTATTGTCAATGTCCCTGTGCTGGTTTTGGGCAATAAGATTGACCGGCCAGAGGCTATTAGTGAAGGAGGACTGAGAGGAGCATTAGCTCTTGATGGCCAGGTCACTGGAAAGGTATGTCATTGACATCTCAGAAATTTCAAGAATGAAATATATTCTGTGTACAAACAAGCATGTATAAGCTGTTTGCATTAGGTTATGCTTGAATGTCTATTTGTGTAAGGATCTGTTTAGGAAGCTGTGCATCCAGAGACTGGCAAAATGTTTTTATTAGGTATCATCATGGCATTGGTGCTGCAAGTTACAAACTTTTTTCCTCATATTTCCCTTTCAATCGACTTGGGCACTGGACCAAAGTCTTAAAATGGGAGGAAAAACACTGCTGTCCAAGTGTACATGTATCTGTCTACTAGTAATCTGGCATACTACTGGGTCTGTCAGCTTAATAATTTTTGTGCACAGTTACCAATGTATGATCAACAGCCCCTTATGGTTGCAGTGATTCAAAGCATAAAAATAAAAAAATACTGCGATTGAGTCCTAACTTTGAGCTGATTTTTCGCTCAAGTCCATGAACCAGAGAAGGAGCAATTCACAGGCAATGCCATCATATTTTCCCATCTGCAAGTTGGAAAGAAGGGATTGTTTTTCACTAAGTTTAAGCACCAGAGAAGGGTGGACATGTCTGGCAGAGATCTGTACTCTACTGAGTTAACACCTGAATCTCATTCATTCATGCATTCATTTATTCAGTTATTCATATTCTTTAATATAGTTCTCATTCAGGATTGTGATATCTTTTTAAAGTGAGATCTGAGAACAAAAATGTATTCAAACTATTTAAAAATTACAAATGGGCAGTCACACAATCTGACTTTTAAGCAACAAGAGTAATTGAAAAGAAACATCTGCGATTTAGCCATTTGAATCCCATTGATAGGGATCCTCTTCATCCTAATTTTTACTATGCTAATCACCTCTCATTGTCAATGTTGTCCACCCACAGGGCAACGTCTCCCTGAAGGAACAGAATTCCAGGCCACTGGAAGTCTTCATGTGCAGCGTGTTGAAAAAACAAGGCTATGGGGAAGGATTCCGATGGCTGTCGCAGTACATTGACTAATGTGTGGATGGGTTGTTCTCCTATCAAGTGAGCTTTACTTGTGCGATAATTCTTCACAAAGATTAAATACTGCATGCAGTCACCATTGGAAAACCATGAAGGTCACAATTTTGCAGTCCATATTCAAAACCATGTCCTTCAGGGATCATATCCTTCATCGTGTTAAATTCTAATAATTGGTTTGATTTTAAAGGAACCTATGCAAATTTTATAAAGTGGTTCATGATGAACTACCTTCAGTATGTTAGTACCCTAACATTATGAATTCCACTGAATTATATTTCTTGTGCATATGATTGATGATAGTATATTTGATATGTTACATCCCACCTGGTCGTAATACATGGGTGACTGTATATTTTATGCAGAAAATAGTCAAATACCCCAAAGAGTTGACTTATTTTTCGAAAGTGGAGCAAGTAACCCGAGTTGTAATCTATTAGCGAAGAGTGTTGAAAATTAAGGACCAATGATGATTATAGCAGTAGTCTAATGGCCATTGTAAATCATCTCAGAATGGTCCAGATTCAATTTTAGAATGATCAATTCAACACATTAATCCTCATGGAGAAGTAAATTGATACAGTGGATTAATTTAAGGTAGCTAATTTTATCTGATGATGCAGCGATTGACTTCAGAGAACTCACCCAAAGATATACCCGATCTTCAATAATGACTTGGGAGTTTTCGGAGAAGAGAGTGTGCTTCAACAAAAGATGTCTTCCCCAAGGACAGCTGAGCCAAAATAATTTCAAAAACCGCAGTCAGTCAAAAAAGAGGAAAAGATAGCTGAAACTGCACATAAAAGTAAAGATAATAGCCTCCTTTACATCAGCATTTCTTTATCTCTTGGCAATGACTGATAGAAAAGTGCTCTGGAGTGTGTATTCATTTAAACATTTGGCCCAGAGAGCTTTCATCTATTCGAATAAAGAATGCTAAGAAGATATATTCTTGTTTGCACCAAACATAACTGGCTTATTCCCTAATCTCTTTGTTGTTTTGGACCTTGAGAATGTAGAGTATAGAATTTATGGATAGGGTGGTTATAAAAATGTTATGGTGGCATTAATTATTGCTCTGGCATGTTTATATTAATTTAAGAAGATGGTAATAATGCTTTCAGAGCCCTCACACACACAAAAATGCAAATAAGCATTTCAAAGTACAACCTGTATTTCTAAAGTATTAGCCTGAGAACTGTAAACTAGGCTGATTTAAAAATGAGCTGAGGTAGCTATACAAAAACTGTGTGTTTTACTACTCAAAATGCTTTTTTGGGAACAAATAAAACCATTTTGAATATGTGGGTCCGCGGAATAACGGGGGAAACTACTACAACAGATCTAGCACTGCCTTCAATGAATATCTTCCCACATGGGGACACAAGCACCCTCAAAATATCAAGAAGCAATAATAATGATAATAGAAATCATGTTTCGAGGAGCTATATATGAATGAACATTTAGAATGTAAATATGCCCGGTTTAGCCACCAGGCTAATTTCCATCTGTTGTCCCAAGCAGTTAGGGGTTCAGTGTCTTACTCAAGGACACTTTGACACACCCTCTGATGGAGCCAGGGATCGAACCACCAATTTTCCAATAACTAGACAACCGCCCTACCTCCTGAGCTATCCCACCCCAATAAAGGGTAATTACAGGTGTCATGTTGTGCCCGATATGATCTTAATTCTCTGCTACATCCAGCAGAAATGGATGGAGCATGGCTTTGACACTGTTAACGGAAATTTGTTGATCATTATAACAAGCTCTGTCTTCAGACATAAAGTGGTGCTGGCAGCACAAAGGTTTTTTTTTAATTTGTTCATGTATTCATGAATTCCCCATGTTGACTTGAGAGACAATGCACTTTTTTATCAGCCAGGGTATTTGTTACTAATTAATTAAATTAATTATGTATCAGAACTTGAAGTGACAGCAAGGCTTTAGATAATGATGGTAGCTCATTTTTGAGGGCCAGTTAAGCTAGGCCTCTGAAGCTATATTGGATTAATATTTGCATGATGTACACTAAAGATTGATATTGATGACCAAATCTTCACTAACTGTTATTTATTTATTTGTCATTATCAGCAAGAGGGGAACTGTACTGTATTTCGTCGGCATGTGTAGAGTGGATAGTTTGTTACATGTTTGTAAATTTGTTGTAATATATTTTATGAAAAATATGAGATTAATGTTTCTGCTGTCTGTGTCCAGCTGTCTTAGGCCCAAGATAATGTAAGATATGTACTTTTTGACTATCCGTAAAGATACGAGAGTGCATTTGCAACAATTAGTACATGGACATGCAGGCTAATTTCCTATTATTATTATTATTATTATTATTATTATGGATATTCTGTTATTCTCTTTTACAGTTTTTTTTCCATGTAAAATGTGTATCTCGTGTCCAGTAGCTCAGATAAGCAAACATCCTGACTTTGAGAACTATGAATATGGAAGCTGGGATCTGCCAATATATAGCAGGATGGAAATACATGTAATGTATGTTTTCATGGTGATATTTGAAAAGAAATCTATTCTTATGTTCAGGGATGTTTATGATTGCTACATGGTGACACATGTAAACAGTTTAACCGGAATGAGTGCTTAACCGTAAATATAAGTTATTGGCTGTTATGATGAATGCAAGTTTACATAAATACTCTTTTTCTCTCGTCATGTTCTGCAGCACTTTTTCTGAAATGTTGTATATAATGTAAGATACAGAGGTACGTTTGGACGGTTTACAGCCTTGAACTGGTAACATTGATTGTTAGTTATTTACTACAGACTGTATTCATTTGAGTGAATTATATAAATATTTTCAACAATCCTCTGCAAGTGGTTTTTACTTGAATGGGAATGTAAACTGATTACTGAAGCCAGCCCTGCATTCATCCACAAGATGGTTTCGATTTTGTTGCTTTTGTGAAACAGTTTATTTAATTTTCCTGATTTTCTGAGTGTTTTTTCATGCAAGTAAATTTATCTTCACCTGACATGCTTGTTTTCCACGGGCATTCAGTTTTTTCAAGCAATTTAGTTTGTTTTGAGGAAGTGCACTTGGAAGAAAACAGCAATTCATTTGACTCTTTGTTTTTCCAAAGGGTTTGCACCAAGTGAGGCATGCTGAGGACAGCAAGTAGCACTTTGAGCCTCTGCATTATTCAGGTCCTTGAGTTGCTTTTTCTTCTGTTCCATCATAGAATAGGAAAACCTCAGCATCTGCTGTGGATTTCAGGCATGCCATAGTGAATTGAATGTAAATGATTGCAGGTGCATGTCTTCTCAACACACCTACTGCTAGATGTTGAAGAGTTAAAATCTTTTTTTTGTTCTAATCATAAAATAGATTAATAAGGAAAGGAAAGCCACTTTATTTGGTCATTGTATCCTTGTAATGAAATTTATCATATTGTATGGGAGCAGTGGGCAGCTGCAGTGACTGAGAGTAGTTTGAGGTTCGGTGTCTTTCTCAAGGACACTTCAGCATGCTTTCTGAAGGAGCTGGTGTTTGAACCAGTGACCTTACAATTACTAGATAATCCGCTCTATCTCCTGAGCCATGGACTTTTTTCTTAAGAGCTGTAGCAGTACAAACATTTCTATATTTCACTGTTTGGCTGGCAGCCAGCTTGTCATTTATATGATGTAATTTTCTTTTTTGACATGAGGTGGCAGCTGAGCACCAAAAATCAACTATTACAACAACTACCACTACCAGCCTTATATAGGGGTTAGGGGACTATGCTTTATTAAACCTGCACTATTTTCAATTCCACTGGAAACCTCATTGCCAAATATATTATTGACAAAAAAAACTTGCTGCACCAACGCTGACTGATATGAACAATACTGCAGTGATATCAACCTCAGAAAGTCCATCTGATCACCGTCTCTCAATCGCTTGGTTACAGAGACTTAAAGATCACTGGCATAGTTTCCCTAAGTATTCTGGGATAATTAATATCGCAATTTACAGTTTATGCAATGTCTTCAAAGGGTCGGCACATGTAATGTTCATGTAGGTAGAGGTCTAAAAATCTTTGTACATGGTGGTTTCTTGGCTCACCCCCAAAAAAGAAAAAAAATACATTTGGAGGATGCAAATCCCCAGATTTTAAAGATGCAAACCACTGAGCGCAGCAGGTGATCCCATGGCTACCTCCCTCAATGAGCACACACACCCACTTAGCTGCCATCTTGCAGCTCATTCACACTCATTCAATTCTCCCTGGAGGTAGGATTCGTCATCCATCCACGTGAATGAACAAAAGAGTTGAAAACACTATGATAAAGACCCATGGAGAAAGTGTTTAAATGTCTGCTTTGGCAATATACAACTTTTACGTCATACCAATAGAGACATTTTTTAATTAGAATTTTAAAATGTGAGGCTGAGTGGTACTCTACCCACCACAACCTCAGCCTCATTTTCTCATCGGTCGCTAATTTATTCAGTGTAAATTAGTTAGAAAAATGTCAAGGCTGTTTGATCTTAATGCATAAATCCAGAGAACGTGTGTTGACGCGAGTGCAGGAGACAAATAGCAGAAGAATCCAAGACATTTTGGCCCCATTGCCTTTAATAGTAAAGTGCTCAGCCTTGAAGTACATTCTTTTTTTTTTTTACTAACATGCAATACTAAAAACAACCAAATACCTGGCCCACCAATAGCATGGATGAAAACGTGGCAACAATTCACTCAGAAAAAAAAAATGCTGTGAGAATTCCAGTATACAGACAGAACTTCAAGTAACGCACACTTTTTTTTTTATATAAACACAAATATACAGCTTCAAGTAGCATACTAGGAATAAAACATTGTGTGGCAGATTCCTGGAAATGAATTCTGGGTTAGCGGGTGTAAAAGGAGAGCTACTTGTAGTTTAGAGGTGTTGTCATGGACAATAAGAGTACATTCTACGAGTTTCATCTGAAATTACCTGACTGGAAACTTAAAAGTCATACCGTGTATCCCCATAAGCTCACTTTTGAAACATCCAACGGTTCCGAAACTTAAGTACCGTGCACGGTTATTCACACTTATCATGGGGGTTAGGGTCAAACCTCGCTTGTCCCATTTGTTCAAAATCTTCCCAAACTCGCTTCATTGATCGGAGATGCAAGATTAACGTACACGATCTGGATATGCCACACATCGCCACACTGCATTGAACTGTTAGGGATTCAGATCTATGGTCATTCCAGAGGGACAGTGGCTCTAATACTCAAAGCACTTGTTTTCACAATGGAAAATAAATAAATATATGCATAGAAGATGGCTGGACGGATAAGATCCCTGCTGAACTACACATACGACGCAGCAGTCCGCGGGACCTGCTTTTCAAGACAGCAAAACCTAAAGCTCGGTTGCTCGTGAAACAGGAAAAGTAAAGAAGCAATACACATATCTAAGACAAAAACTGGTCATCCCAGTACCGGACCTGTCCGGCAAAATGGATCCACAGAGGTCAATACACAATTCCATGCCTCCCCACCACCACCAAGCCCAAGCCAAAAATCCGTTAACTTTTTTCGGTTGGGAGAGACATTTCAGTAGTTTAGGCCAGGAGCTCTGACAAGGCTCGCCATGGTGGCTCAGTCCTACCAGATATATCCTCCATCATCTGCTTCACCCTCTTCCTCTTCCGCCTCCTCCCCATTCTCCTCCACCTCCTTCTCCTCTTCATCCTCCCATCCTACTCCACTCCCAAAATCCCCAGAGTAACCCATCACCTCATCTGGAGAAGAGAGATGCAAATCGTTCCTGATGAGATGCATCGTTGGAGGAATTAAAATGTATTATGTGTGTGAGAGATAACTGAAGATCTTGTACAAAAAAAGGAAAACAGCTCTGGGGTTTCTTTTTTTTGGGGGGGGGGGGGGTCTGG
>OMLC01098099.1:0-30921 GCA_900302585.1 Regalecus glesne
ACACATGGGGGGAGAGAGAGAGAGAGAGAGAGAGAGAGAGAGAGAGAGAGAGAGAGAGAGAGAGAGAGGGAGAGAGAGAGAGAGAGAGAGAGAGAGAGAACAGAAAGACAGAGGCCATGATGTGCACACAAAGGCAACAATAACGGCATCAAACAGCTGTCAGTGAGCAGGGTCTGGATGCAGGCAACTCTGATAATGATTCAGTCAGCTGAGGAGAAGCAGGAGGTCAGAAATGGAGATGGAAACGAAGAGTGACCGAGAGAGGGAGAGATGGAGGAAAAGTGAGGGTGAGAGAGAGAGATATGTGGGAGGGAGAGATAAGCATGGAGAAAAGGGGAAAGCTGAAGAGAGAAGGAGAATAGGGGGTTTATGATCAAGTTAATTTGATCAACGTACCCTGAAAAATGGAGGAAGAAAAACAAGAGCCACAGAGTCAAGAGAGCCTGGCAGATCTGAGAAGGGCTGCTTACTGTCAAGCAAAGTGTGTGTGTGTGTGTGTGTGTGAGAGAGAGAGAGAGAGATAGCTGGAGGAAGCATGCACAGAACACACACATAGACCAATTAGTCCAATAACATGACACGACACATTGGTGCTGTTTCAGGATGCAGCTGTTTCTTTCTGAACAGACAGAAGTCAGACCGTTCAAATCAATGCTGCTTTCAAAAGGGTCGTAGATTTGACAGCAAAATGTGAAAATCCATGGTGATCTCTGAAAATGTGGGGGGAGACAGAGTTAGGTGCATATCCTTATCCATTTCCTATTCATATTGTATATATGTACATGTATGTATGGGGCCTGCAGTAGCTCAGTGGTAGAGCACATTCTTTAGGAACTGATCAGCCAAGTGTTGCTAGTTTGAACCTACTGCAGAGTGTCAGGAGGGGCATCCAGCTTTATTCACCAAAGCTCCATCCAAGTCCGTGTCCACCCCCACAATCTGGGGACTAATTTTGACATGTGAATGTAGACTTATCATTTTATATGCATATATTTGGGGGTGGCATAGCTCAGGGGGTAGGGGGGTAGTCTAATAATTGGAGTATTGAGTAGTTCAGTCCCCAGTCCTTGCAGAAAGTGGTTTGGGGTGTCCTTGAATAAGACATTTCACCCCCAAACTGCTGAAGCCCTGAGATGGAATAGTGACCGTTCCAGGGTGTTTTTACCTGCCCTTTCACCCAGTGAGCACTGGGATAAGCTCCAGCATGACTCTACGACCCGGCATCAGATAAGCTGTTGATGGTGGATGTATGGAGGAATAAATTTGTACATATGTAGGTATTTAGAACATTATTGCTGATTGACGTGAATCAAGACTAGAACCCCTCTCTGGACAGAGATTCCCTGATGGTCCCCTAGTGTCCGAGACTGCTACTTCCCTAACTGCCGATGATTCTTGAACTCCAAAAGTACAAATGGGAGTAGTTTATCAATCTAATCTTATTAATCCATGTAAGAGGACTGACCTTCGATGCTGGGATCAAAACCGGACATGTCACGAAAGTGGAAAGTGTGGATGTTGGCAATTTGATGCTTTGCACTTGTGAACGGGTTACCACAAACCAAATGATGCCTCTCCCGTGCACAAGGTCTGCTGGGCACAGAAAAAAAGGCCTTTCCATCAGATTGCACCAGTGACATTTAAAACCCAGGAATACATTTGTGTCACTCACATCTGTTCTAACGGCCTTTCAGATTCTGACCGGCAAAAATGGAAATGTTGACATATCACTCACCATCTCATCTGTCCATTTTAAACCAAGTCAGACTGAAAGTAGCGCTGGGAAGGGTCAGAAATAGAGAAAAACGAGAAATGACGGTGAAAAAGAAGTCAGTTGAACCCAAAGTGAATCTCTCCCATAACAAGAAATAGATATTCCACATTAACAAATTAATATTTCAAAGTGTGTACGTGCCCGTTGGCTAGCCTTGAATAGTTTTCAAACAGATATTGTTATTACCGAGCCATGCCATCATGTTTTACTGTGGCCAGTTTGTATCTCCCCCCTCACACTGTTCATCAGCACATACATGCACACGTGCATGCTGGGTAATTTGATGGCGGCGATTGCTTGAGTTACAGAAACTCTTATGTTATTTAGCGCTGTTACCTCACACCAAGAAGGTCCTGGGTTCAAATCTCATCCCAGGTTCTTTCTGTGTAGAGTTTGCATGTTCTCCCCATGTCTGGTCCAGGTGCTCCTGTTTCCTCCCACTATCAAAAAGACATGCATGTTAGGAATTATGCTCCTGCCTGTGCCCCTGAGCAAGGCAATAGAAAGAAGAGCTGGAGTCGGTCCCTGGGAGCTGCAGCTGCTATGCTCCAATACTATAGGATGGGTTAAACCAAGAGAATAAATTCATTATAAGTATACAATGACAACTAAAATGACTTTCTTTCTTTCTTTCTTTCTTTCAGTCCCTCTGATCTGTTGCCTAACTGGCAGAGCCCCCCACATGGAGCTCATACTCCGCTGCGAGTGCAGACACAGGGGCCAAGAATAGACACGGGGAGATGGAAGCACATCAATAGAGACTGCCCTGGCTGAGCCCAAGGACAGGAAGGATGGAGATGGGAGCAACCCAAGTGTGGGGAACGAGGGATCTGCAAACTCTGCAAGGGTCATTAGGAAGCAGGACTGAGCAAATGCGTTCATGAATGGATTCCAGTGCCAACTATTTCTCTGTGAGTTGTTCATTTCAAGTCGATTAATTTTCTGTCTGCAAAAGTTTGCAAAGTGATATCGAAGATTCGTATCTAGATCAAGTAAACAAGGCAATAGAAGGCATTTGGAAGTAAGCGGTATCTTTGAGTGAAGGGCCAAACAAAACCAAAAAAAAGATTGGGAATTGTTGGTTGTGTATCTATATTGCACATTTTAGCACAGTGGTTATTGTACTGTGAGAGTCATGTTGAATTGGGGAGAGAACATATTGTATTACAGTCTTGACCCTCTGAGCAGCCCATCATCTTTATCTGGGCCAGGGAGCAGCCGAAACCTGCTAGAAGATCATCCAAGGCATCCTGACCTCAGCGAAGTACCGGCAGCTGTTGGTGGACCTCGAATGGCAGCTTAAGTTCCCCAACCATATTGCAAACACCACCTTGAGACCAGACTTTGTCCTTGTGTCTAAGTCTACCAAGCAAGCAGTGCTTCTGGGGCTGAGAGTCCCATGGGAAGATTGCTTAGAAGAGGCCTTTAAAAGGAAACTCGCCAAGTACACAGGACCAGTCAGCAACTGCCAGCAGGCAGGATGGAGAGCAAGGTGCCTCCCAGTAGAGGTTGGATGCAGGGGATTTGCAGCCTGTTCTTTACCCAGAGCCTTCAGGGATTTGGCCATCGAGGGAGTGAGGAAGAGGAGATCCATGCACAGAATCACTGATGTGGCGTGGAGGCCTCAAGATGGCTATGGCTCAGAAGAAGGGCACCACAGGGTCATGAGTAGCTAGCCATCTGGACCCAAGCCGGGGTCTGATCAGCCCCAGCTAGGTCACCTGGAGGAGGAGGAGGATGTACACATCCTTGATGGGGAGGAACACTGTTCCATCTTTACATATACAGATGACCTCTTTGACTCCCCGTTCAAAACAACCATCCTTGTAAGGGTGGGGATGCCTGCAGTTTGCTCAGACTAAAGATGTCACCTGTCTGGGTGATGAAACGCCTCTATCAATAAACACTGTCCAGAGGAGCTGATTGACATTTCTGTGATGATGAACATACCATGTTTGTCTGCAGAAAATGGTTTAGACTGTCCATCATATCTGAACTGTATTTTCATTTCTGCTATAATGAATTTAGGAACCAGCCAGTCCACGCAGTATTTTCATCCCAGAGCCTGTCTAAATTCCATATGTAGTGTCAGTACGATGATCTCCCGCCACCTAGAGGCTCAACTGAATCCTACACCAAAACAAGGCTTCATAACAGGACCCTGCAGGCTGCAGGGTCGCAACCATGACTTTAGATTTTGGCCCCTTTCAACCCTAACAAAGTTCCCACATGGTCCTGATCATTGAAAAATGCTTAAACAAAACAACAACAACACAACAGAGCTCCGCTCATTGTCCATATGTAGTAGAGATGGTGGAAACTGGAGCAGTCAAAGCATGCTCTAGTGTTCTAAAGCACTGTACCATCATGATCATCTAGAACACTTAGAGGGCTCCTAACCGTTTTTTTTCACTGCTCTACAAGTCAAATTAACCAATTCACTCAAAGGAGATAGCACATTAAAATTGCTCTTGAGTAATTCAAGTAATCACCACTGCGCCATGGAACCTTGGTGGGGTCTACGCTCGACTAAGACCTTCCAAAAGGTAACACTATTGCAGAACTGTCTAAATGGGCATGAATATTTCCAAACTTTAGGCAAACTTTTAGGTGCAACACTGTTTAAAGTGTAGTTTTCAAATGAGCTGCAGATTCATATCACAGAGTGTTTCAGGCAGTTTGATAGTCTAAGGAGCACAATGAGCATCCAATGGAGTCAATCCTGTTGATTTAGAGATATATCTATATAATTGTGCAGGAGCTAAGCCATGTGGATCTCTTTTTCAAACTACACCCAGAGACCATAAGTGGGGATTGTGAAAGATATTTGCTGAGATATGTGATAAAGAGGCCACACATTTGATTTTGACTGACTTTGTGTTGCAACCTTTGATACACTACCTGCCTCAGTCAGCATCAGCCAGATCAGAATAAACATTTTCCTGTGACTATGGAGAGAATCTGTTTTGCAAAAGACATCGTAAGAGATGTCGGGAAAGTCATCAAACCATCAATGAGATTCTGGAGATGCTTTTTTCCAATTGTGGTCAACCTTTTGAGTTACAATGAAGATACACTTCATCTGCCATCATGTGCATCCCCCTCCTGATATATTTATTGATAAAGCTAATTCAGAAATTAATGCAACCTCCTGCTTTAGGTAAACACCGAACAGCTGAGGGCTCTCAGGTACTTCATTGACCTTCATAGAGCCTGCAGTGCTGCAGCCAACCAGACATATCTTGGATCAGCTCCACAAGGAACAGACAACATGTAAGTTCTTTAGATTAAATGAGATCATCTCAAAACTGCACATTATATTTTGAGAAAGTTGACAACAATTTTCTTTTTTACAGTAATATTCATTATCTGATGCTTTCTGCAGTGTGTCCAGTTTCACGGCCACTTCTGTCCATGGGAGCTCTGAAAATGAGGATGCTTATCTGGCAGGAAGTTCAGGGTCAGTAGGAGATCCGTCTGCGAGACTCGGCAGCCCTGATCCAGCTCCTGTCCAGATTTCCACTGAGGTTCCTCCACCTCCAGAGCACAGCTCCACCCTGAGAGCTTGGGAAATCCCATTATCTCCGTGCCCAGACCTGTTTGAGGCGCCTCTGCCTCCAGAGCACAGCTCCTCTCTGAGGACTTGGGAAATACCATTGCCTCCATGCCCGGACCTGTTTGAGGCTCCTCTACACACAGGGCAGAGCTCAGTGCACATTTATTTTTTTAACATTGAGTTTCCTTCGTTGGATCCTGAAACTCCTGAGGAGGTCCCTCAGCCCTCTTCTCCATGTCTTCGGGATGTCCCCCCTCTCCCCAGATGAGGAGCACGAGTTGATGGAGGTCCCCCCCCGTCACCAGAGTGCGGCTCAGGGAGGCTCTAATTTGTCCTTCATAGGGTTTCCCTCACTGGATGATTAAGACTGGAAACCAAGGAGTCTTGAAAACCACTTGCTCACCTTTCCTTTATTTTTTTCCCATGAGAAAACATCTGAAATTTTCAAAAGAAGCTTAATATTTTCCTCACTTATTCCCTTTCAGTCATGTTGGGTTGCCTGTACTGAATGAAGAAAACACAAAATGTGAGGATAAAACAGTCAGATCCCATAGTTATACCGACAATGTTTAGATTATAAATATCACTCATATCATTTATGAGTGACATATAGAAAACAGATGACATGGTTGCCTAGTCTGTTTTTGGATGAAGAATGTGCATACATGTCCTGCTACTAGTACTGCTAGTCTTTGTTTTCTTACTTGTGTTTCTTCATGAGTGTCCTTGGGAAGGACAAACTCTTCCACTTGGATTGTAAGAAAAATATGAAAAATGAAATATGCATATATCAAGCTCAAGGCTGAAATTTCGGATTCATTCTATCTTGAATACAATTTTGGCCAAATTCATGTTAAGACCTGAATAAATGAATATAATTACATGATTATCTGTCCTGTAGACATGTTGAGGTGTCCTTGAGCAAAACACTGAACCCTAACTGCTCCCCAAGTGACAGATGGTGGCTGTTCCCTGCTCCTACACAATGAAATGGGTTAAATTCAGAGAACAAATGCCACAAGCGTTGGTCATGTGGCAAATAAAGCAATTATATATATATATATATATAGATAGATAGATAGATAGATTTATGTAGAAGGATTGACGTTATAAGGGTTAAAATAAGTATAAAGTACAATGGTGCAGAGAACAGACGTAAAATATTGAAATAAATGTTAGCAGGTCACATGTATTTCTGAGATAGAGGGACACGACAGAGCACACCAGTATACAAACAATGTACAGTACAGTATATGCAAGTTATATGGTTGTAGCTGTATCCGAAATCATATGATAAGCTACCTGGTATATAAACTATGCAAACTATAAAAACTATATAAGCGATCTGTGAAATGGGGTCACTTCGAACCAGATTTGGTCCCTGCTTCTCCCCCATTACCCGGACACTACTTTTTGTGACCACTAGATGTCGTCTTTTGATACATTTCCGTGCATGTGTGCAGACTACCCGGAGGTCTCCCTCAACGATATGAACCTGAGCCACGCTGCCACTGACGATTCACAATTGTCCTCCAACACATTAAGCGGTCCTCTAAACATGTGTGGCTTCAGGGAAGTACCAAATACTGCATGCAGACATTTCTCTGGCACCGTTGGTGGGGCAGAGTTCATTTTCAGCACAACACCAAGAGAAACCAAGCGAGTGAGGAGAGCTCTTTCTCTCTCCCAAGACAGACAGGCGTGTAATGGATGTTGTTTGCATATGATATCACACGATTTACAGAATACAACACTGAGAGAGGATAACAGAAATATAATTCCATTACACCACATATAATAATAATGATGATCTCCTTTATAGGGACAGTGCACATCAATCAATGTTTAGAATGCAAATACACCAGATCAAATCCCCAAATGAATCTTCATCAGATGAAGAATGTGTCAAATGTCCTTGAGCAAGACATCAAACCCCCAAATGTTAAAGCTCTGAGATGCCCCCCTGCCCCTCGCCCCAATGGATGCTAGGATAGGCTCCAGTATGACCCCGTGACCCCAGTCTGCACCATTTTCCATAGTCACCATGTGGCTACTCTACCTGCTGTAGTTACAAGTGTATGATATATGAGATGACATGATTACATAGAAAAGGGTTTTAATACCCGACTGTCTGAATGTGAAGATGTGTGTGTCCATGTGCTTACACATACCACATAGATGTAGGAGGATGTTGGATTATAGGTGCTGAGGGAATTCTCATGAAATGGCTGTATCATCCTATCTGGGAGTAATTTCTGCCCAGATCAGAGCAAACTGTGCTGTTTGGGAAGCTATGTTCCCTCCACATATCCCCCACTTCTGTCAGCAGTATGGAGCTCATTTCTCACCATCAAGTCGTCAAGGTTGCTGCGTGCCTCACGGCACCCTGGGATTAAAGCATCTGTGAGAGAATAGCATGAGCAAGATGCAAGTGGCCTTGCTCGGAAATACTTGTATGTTATGATTGGAAAGTCTTGGCATATTTCAGAAGCTGATTCTATGTGAGTGTGTGTTCTCCTTTGCATTGCTGCCCTAGGGGCCACACGTGGTCGCTCCTACCATAGAATGTTCAAACGCACTGTTTGGAGTGCATCCATCAATCTTTACGCTATCTCAGTGAGATAGGTCTCTGCGACCAGGAAGTCCCCTACACAGTGAATTCTGATAGGTTATCCAGATCCTGACCTTATTGTGGACACGACTGCATTCAAAGACAGCATTTATCCCAGACTACTTACAACACATGATGATAACAGAACTCATATTTCACCTCGTGTGGGGCCAATGGGACATGTGTGTTTTATAATACTAATGCAGAGTTCAGGGTTGCATCTAAGATGCCTTGTCTTATTGGGATTTCAGAAGCAATAAATGCCTTATGCATACAAAGACAGACAAGGGCCAAAAGAAACGCGCATGATTTATTAAGACTTTTGAAATCATTCAAATCCGAGAAGGAAAAATAAATCACTTTAAATAGATACTCATTTTATAGGAATAATGCACATTAATCTACATTTAGAATGTAACTTGTGACAAAATTAGGCAGTAGACTTGATTTTGACCTGTTGTACCAAGCTGTTTGGGGAGGGGGCTTCGGTGTCTTGCTCAAGGACACTTTGACACGCTTTTCCCCAGGAACAGATGATAGAACCAACGAAACCCCGATTACTAGACGACCGCCCATCCTCCTGGCTATGCCAGTCCCTTAGCATGTTGAGTCCAGAAACGCTCTGGGTTCGTGGTTCTCGTCAAAATCACTGCATTTTAACTCACAACCTCATCTTGAATCTGGCTTCTCACTGTGGAGCCTCATGGATCAAGCCTCAGGCCAAAACTGCCAATAGAACACGCCCCCAAAATAAGTTCATCTCTAACTATTGGACAAAGAGCGAGACAGAAGTCGGTTTTCATTGGTTGATTTTGTACAATCCCTATTATAAACCAGTTAAAAGTGTGTATGGGCGGGGTTTGACGGCTGCCAGAGGGAGGGGAAGCGAAGGAGCGTTGTCCTCCCGCACTCCACAGCTATCCGGGCGCTGAAGTACCCTGTAGGAAGTAAGTCTCTCCGGGGTCCAGAGTTCGACTTCTAACTCCTGAAAAGCACCGTACCAAGAGTATTATTGGTGAGTTTTACGTTTGGCTGTATTTTTAAGCATGTTTAAGTGAACACCAGCGGCCTAAAGTTTACTCTACCTGAAATTTGTTACCGTGCCGCGCTGAGAAATTAGCGCCTGTCAAGAGTCCACACGGACATGCCGGAGGAAGTGCTAATGAGCTAGCTAACGCTCGGTTATGTTTGTGTGCGTTTTCTTACTTTGGCTTCATATAGTTGTTGGAAAACACTTGTTATACGTTTTAGACAGGGTCACAGTTTTGTTGCTTTTTCCTCAAACGTGCTAGTCTGTGGAGCAGACCACATGACAGAAGTGCCGGTTGTTGGTTGTTCTCCAACCCTGGGTTGACTGCTAGACACGTTCTTTACAAGTTATTTATACTAAAGGCGACTGCTACCACAGTACTGTTATTTATCTTTATTGTTCCTGCTCGTATATGTGCATATGAACAACGTAACTTGTGATAGCAAACTTGAAGGAGAAGACAAATGTTGGTCATGTACCCAAGTGAAAACAATGATATAAGGAGGCATTGTGAGGCACTAATACGACTACTATTGCCAAAATAACTAGTGATATAGCTTATCCATCTAGATATAGGTGATATGTTGTTGTTGTTATTGGTCAAATAGAGTAGGGCTAGAAGTGTGTATGCACAGGGTGGTTGTTGAGTCTTCAAGGCATGGTGATTCCCCAAATATGATGTTCTCTGAAGGGAAATTCACTAAGTTTTTAACAAGTCAAAAGTTCAAGTGAATACTAGTTTGTCTCTTTTTCTGCCCAGTCAGTGTATTTTCAGCTATGGTCACTTCACTACCATGTAACTCCAGTGCTGATTGAGAGGTCTGACTGCCCTGCTGATAGCTGAGGATGTATTCAAACAGGTGGATTCCTTGCAGGGAAACAAATCTGAACGATTTACTTCCTCTTGCTCGTTGTAAGTTGTTTTCCCAACTGGTAGAAGAGGCCTTATTTATTCTGTGGACGTTTTCTCACCACAGGTTGCCTTTACAAATCTCAAGACTGCGACAGCTGTTTTTCCTGCATTGCATTGACATAAGCTCCCAGAGAATGTCCCCGTTATCCCCTATAGTGGTTTTTTTTTCTACATAACCTTAAAGCCAAATTTACTCAGATGCATCACTAACCTACTGAGAGGAACATTTGGTGAAGTTCTCCCCATGGAGAATCGTGCACTTCAGCAATGCCGTGTAAAGATAACATCACAAACTGACTTATGGGATTGGGCTGACATTTATAATTGTTTGTCCAAAGGTTTTGAGGTTGGGTAGCTATGTATAGCAAATGAAAGATTGGTAGTTTGATCCCCAGCCTCTGCAGAAAGTTTTGAAGTGTCCTTGAGCAAGGCATGGAACCCACAACTGCTTAAGCCCTACAATGGAATGGTGAATTGTCTAGAGTGTTTACCTGCCTTTTCCTCCAATGGATGCTGGGTCCAGTGTAGCCCTACAACCTGACCTTGGATAGGCTGCTGATGATGGATGGATGATTGCACACCAGTGTTGCATTGGTTGTGTAGAACAGAGGAGAATGCAAATCTAAACACTGTGGGGGAAAATTGAGATACATTAAGCTGCAACAACCATGTTGGACATGCTGTCACAGACAGTACAAAGCTAGGGGATTCTGAATGGCTCACATATAAGGGCCCATAATGGGTGACATACCGTTTCTGGCAGGGCCCCAAATGACAACAGCTCTACTTGCGTGCTTTCATTGCATTCCCGGGGTGAGGCTGAATTCCTCAAATTTGCATCCTGGGTGACACACTAGCTTCACCAGTACGTATGAGTGGCTGTATAAGTTTGAGAATCTCTTGGCTTGAAGGCTGATCTATTGGGGCACCTGATCCACACAAACAGTCCCTGCTGTTGGGCAGGACGTACAGCGACAGCTGCATGCTTTTTACTTGTGTGTGTGTGTGTGTGGGTGTGTGTGTGTGTGTGATTTGGAATGTAAAGATCTAATTGGAGCATTTCTGGCATGCTGGATGAATTTTGAGAATATAAGACATGGGACAATGGCTGTTGCAGATGAAGCTGAGGATCTCCTGAGAAGAATGTAAAGGATGCTTTGCATGTTCTTTGCTTAGCTTAGCAGTAGACCACAATGTTGCCTTTGCACAGTGGGCTCAAAACAGTGCTGTGGGGCACCCAAATTGAGAAGATGTTCAACATATGTAACTAATCCCCAATATGTTTTTATTAGGCAAATTAAATGGTGGGTTTTAAGTAAGTCAAGACTCACCCTATTGGGCCCTATTGAGGAATCCAACTTTGTTCGAGTGTCCTTTCTGACTCAAGGGCCCTATAATTCTGCCCAACATTTTATTAGAAAAAGTACACCCCTCTATGGATCAGTTACTATTCAGATGGTGCTTTGTGGGCCACTTGCACTTGGTCAATTATAGATTGTATTATGCAGCATTTTCAAAAACTATCTCTATAACCAATCATTTGAACCTGTTCAGGACATCCAAGGAAGCAGTCCTGGCTCTCCGTTTAGAGGGTACTAGGGTGATGGCCACTTTTACAATAAACAGCTGATGTCTAGTTGTTGTATTTAGGAAGCTGCTCTGTTGATAATGTGCTTTGTGACTTAATTGTCAGCCTTTAAACTGTTGCATTGCGTATTTAGCTGGTGTTCTTAGCCTCTATTTATAGTCTACTACTGATCAGCAGTGACAAATCGATTCATGTTGAGTTTTGGGAGGCCTTTTTCAAGCTTTTCAAACAATCTCATATGTTACTGATGTGATATGGTACACCAAATGGCTGAACACTTGAAGAAAGCATGAGACAGAAGTTTGCCCTTGTGTGTGGGTGTGTGTGTGTGTGTGTGTGTGTGAAAGTCTGCCCTTGACCATTTTGCTGAAGGAGAAATGGGTGAACAAACTCGCTGTGTAAAAACGTGCACCTCGGGCATCCCTCAGCATAGTGTTTTTGCATCTGTGACAGAAAAACAGGATATGGCAGCTCTCATGAGTGTTCTTTTTTTTCATTGTGGTTTTCAACCTGCTATTGCAGCATAGGTTGGTCAAAGCAGGAGGACAAACCTTTGCTTTCTTTGGCACTATGTTTCCTGTTGTAATTTAGCAGTACTAAATACATTCCTACTCCATATAGAGATAATAGAAAGGTCCATTTTTACGTCTCACAATTAGTCCCCACGTTGTGGGGCTGGACATAGACTTAAATGGAGTGGTAAGCCTGGGTTTATCCTTTTATACTAAATTGTTATAGAACTCCATATGAAACTGCCTGCACTAGCGATTATTGTTTGGTAACCAGAATATAGCTATGGATTACATGTTGCTTTGTTGCAAAAAATAAAATTCGAAACCAAAGAGATTTTCCAGAATAGGCTGTGAGCAGTTCAGTGTCTCACTCAAGGTTACCTTTACATACTTAGTGCAGGGGCTGGGGTCGAACTACCAATCTCCATTCACAAGATGACCGGCCTACCGACTGAGTTATTGATGATATCAGCGCATCCCTAATACGATATAAATATTCATCTTTCTGACTGGTAAGAGTGGTGCTCATCCCTTTTATGAAAGACAAGAAGTTTGTTTGAATCAGTCAAGTTACTTTAATCTCAAACTAAGGAATAACACATATAATACATATAGATATGAATGTTTGTCATTCTATGAAATCTTTACAATGAATTTTGGTGATTGTCTATCAAGCACTGAGCATGATCATTAAACATACATTCAACTTGAAAGAAAATTAATATGGTTACCATGTTTCCAATTTTCAATTGGGCATTGGTCATACTACTGGAATGTGGTAAATTTAACCTTGACTGTGTTGGTGAACCCTGAACTTGTGCTTGATATTTACTAAAATTCATAGTACACTGAGAGACAGTAGCACTGAATTATCTCTGTTAAGGTCACGGCGACCACCAAAATAATCACTGCAGTCTACACATCCATTTTCAGAGTAGCACATTAGCACACTCATTCCCTGATATATACCAAAGGAGTTAAGAAATTTAGCCCCCCTCCAGTTCCAGTGCACAGCTCTCCTCCTCCTTCTCGGCCACTAATCATCCAGTTTACAATGGTCCACCATGTAACTGCCGAGTCAGCCAGTAGTGCCATCTGGACTGGCTCTGAAAGCACACAGCTTTCTCACTGGCTGTAGAAGCTCAGAGAGATGTTAGCCTAGCGGTGTGTATGAATGTGCAAGGGAGGGAGAGAAAGAGATAGGAAGAAGGTTGAAAGGGACTTTTCCTTAATTAAGTAGTTTATAAGGGAAGGTCAATGGAAAAAAAGGAGGAAATTTTAATGCAGCTTTCATAAAATTAATCATGCATGGCCATTCAGCCTCCCCCAGTGAATAGTCCGTTAACATTAGTGTATATCTGCTCAGCTGAAACTTGCCTTTTCACTTCCTCACTGGTCAGGCTGTTGGAGGCAAATTTGTGCAAAGAATTTAAGCACCATTTTTCTGGATCAGATCTCCAAAGTCGATTTTGTTGATTAATTACTCTGTCAGGGGATCAGCATAGCTCAGGAGGTAGGGTGGTGGTCTAGTAAACAGAAGATTGGTGGTTTGATCTCCTGTTCCTTCAGAAAGTATATTGAAGTATCCTTGAGCAAAACGTAGAACCCTTAACTGCTCAAGCCCTGTGATGGAAATGGCAACCTGTGTGGAATGATTCCCTGCCTTTTGCCCAAGCACTGGGATAGGCTCCAGCATGACTCCATGACCCGACTTCAGATAAGCGGTTGACAATGGATGGATGTAATTATTCTGGTTAGACGTGGTAGAATAAACAGGATTATCATAATGGCCATTATTGCGTTGGCCTGCTGTTGACCTGTGATGTTGTGAGCACGCTGTCTTTGCTACAGTCTGTTGAGCCTCCAGCTTGGCTCCATTTCACCTGGCATGACTTGCTGGCATGCCCATCTGGGCATTTACACAGAAAAAGCCTTTCACACTCACTATTTAGTTAAGGGGGATTAATAAATTAATTTTGAGTATCTTAATTACAGCAGATTAACTCTTTATCATCTTGTTATTGAAGTACCAATGGCACCGGCCCCTACTTCTCACCAGGCACCACATTCCCCAATTAGGCCTGTGTTTGTTCATGTTACTCACAGGCTGTCTGGGCTTTAATGGTGTCCTTAGGTCATTTTTATTTTGTGCTCCCAAGGCAATGAATTATTTGTTTACTTCCAGCTATTATTGTCCCGCAGGATAATGCTATGTAAATTGAACTGGTTACTCCACAGCTTGTTTGGGTATCCTCCATATCTCTGTTCCTCTCTTCATCTCTCCACCTTTCATTTTTCTTTTCATACCTACTTTCTATGGAATGAGCCCCAAAGCTAACTGAGTAACAGTGGAGCGACGCTATAAAATGGAGGACTCCCATACAGTGTGTTTGCGTGTGGATGTAAGAGCAGGAGAGAAGGGTGTATGTTTGAGCCGCACCACTTTATGACCCGAGACGCTTCCTGCTCACGTTTTACTTTTTGACACTTACATCCTGCCAGCCAGACTGCAGTTCTCTGTGAGTCTGCTCTCTCGTGCTGCAGATTTCAACTTGCCCCTGCGTTGATGAAGTGGGGCTTTGACATGAACCCGGGGAGCTGTCGGGGCACCAGCATTGCAACCTAGTGTGTTCCAAAATGAACTGAGCTGTGACTTGTAATAATGACAGAGGACAGTACTACAGGAATGTGCCTTCATTTATTTATTTTTCAAGATTTCTTCATTTTCTAGACACATATCACCATTATTTCAATTCGTGATCTTAAGAATTAATCACTGTCCCCACAGTTTTTATTACTCTTGTGAAGTCTTTCTGATCACTGCTCTTGACTTTGGGTTCAAAATCTCTATATAGTCCTTCAAGATCTATTGATTTTTGTCCCATAAAGTATTCTGTTGTTTTTGAAATTCAAGTTGGGAATAAGATGGGATATTGAATATGCACACTCTCTGTTATATTGATTTTTATTTATTTTTTCCACCCGTGCAAGTCGAAACTCCTCCAACAACGGGTTTCTTTGCCTCTGCACGGGTTTTCTTTGCCTCTGCACTATCTATTTATGTAATGCCTGGAGCACAGATTTTTCTAGTTCATGGGAAGATGGAAAGTCTTTGAAAAATTGGCTACGCAGATTGCAGAAGACACATTTTGCTAGTATGGAAATAGCAGTTCAGTTAATGGTCCAGCTAATACCACAGCCGAGCTCATTCCTCATTTAAAGTTCTCCTTTTTAGATTGATTGTAAATGGAAGGAAAAGGACAGACATTTTATTTTATTCATTGTATTTCTACAAGGAAATTTGTCCTCTGCATTTGACCCATCCTATTGTAATGTATTGGAGCTGCAGTCCATAGGGAGCAGTAATGGGGGGGGTGTCAATGTCTTGCTCAAGGGCACTTCCATCGATTAATGGACAACCCGCTCTACTTCCTGAGCCACGCTATCCTCAGTTACCATTAATATGACCCCTATAAGAAATGCATCCAATCTGCATTATTTCAAAATATTGGTTTTGTATGATAGCTCAGCATGATGCTATTTCAACTTATGGAAGTTAAAGCTACCGAGCCACTTTTCCTTATATCAAAGGCACCTTGTCATCAAACCTCCTAGTTCAAACCTTTCAGTGTCAGTGGATATTGACTTCCATAGCCAGGTGCCACAGCTCCACCTGTTTTTCTGTCTTTCACAGCTGGTAAAATGATCTCTGCTGCAACCTTGGCCTCTGGCTTGCTCGTCTGCTGACTGACTTTATGAGACCCAGCCGCACATTCGTTGATTTCAGCAGGTTTAGGCGTTGGCCAGTTAAAGGGTTGTGGAAGAAGAGAACACTAGGACATTCCAAAGTGAGTGCAAGCCACCCATAATAGCAATAGTGTGGATGGGGCATGGTAGTGGTGAGCTGTGTGAATCATGATTTGTCTACATGAGAGTGAGAAGTTTATGATGTGCAAACATTCTAAGACTGCATGATTATGGCTACCATGAGCCCAGGGAGCAGTTGGGGGGGTTCAGTGTCTTCCTCGAGGACACTTCAGCACGCTTTCTAAATGAGTTGGGGATCGAACCTGTGACCCGCTCCATCTCCTGAGTCATGCCAACCCAGAAAACTGAATTTATATCCAAATCCACATTACTGACTATGCAGTCAAAATATATGTGAGAGCTGTCAAGCTGTAACGGTCACAGGTTGGCAGTTCCTGAAATTAAGCAGCCCTGTTTCAATCTAGGGAGGGAGGGACACACTTTGAAAACAAAGCACTCGTGTTTCCGTGTCCTTTTGTCAATAACTTCAGCTCCTGTTTTTTGCTGACGTTCTGCTGTGCTTAGGTTTTATGATGCAGCATCTCTAAAGCTGGTGATTTAAGGGTGTGTTGAAAGAGCCAGACTCACGCTCCTTTTGGTGTGCAGCTTGCAGGCAGTCACAAGTCAAAGGTAGCAATATGGAAAGTTACAAAAGAGGAAATGGGCTGAACAATGTGCGAGTTGATTATGGTTTAACTTCACACCTATATCAGAAAGCTCGTTTATATGGGGGGGGGCTTTGGTAGATCAATGGTAGAGTATGCACTTCAGGATTGGACAAGCCAGAGGCTGTGGGTTTGAACCCACTGCAGGGCATTAATGAAGGGCATCCAGCCTTAATCCCCCAAGCTCCGTCCAAGTCCGTGTCCACCCCCACAATTGGGACTGGTTTTTGATGCAAAAAACGTGAAGCCCGAGTGTAGTAATAATAATAATAATAATGATAATAATAATGATTCCCTTATCAGTCCCGTAAGGGAAGATTTGGATTTCTCTGCATTTTTGACCCAACTTATTGTATAGGAGCAGTGAGCTGCCAACATATGGCACTCGGGGAGCAGTTATGGGTTAAGTGTCTTGCTCAAGGACACCTCGACATGCTATATGCAGGACCCGGGATCAAATCTGCAACGTTCCGATTGACCCACTGAGCTATGCCGCCCCTAGTGCAGTGTGCTGTCAGGTGCAATAAAATGTACTGTATGAGACTTCTCTTTTCGTTCTCATGTTATATTTCTGCTTATTGAGCAGACATTAGAGACAAACATGAGGATGTGTGTTTATGGTGGTTTCGTAAAACTCATTGTGCAGAGAGAGCAGGGGCAGGCGATTTCACTTTTACTAGGGCCAGCATTCATGCGGGCATGAAACTAATCTTTATAGAATGTAAGTAACCACTCATCTTCAGCGTGTCTCCTTCGATTCACATTTTTTAAAGATGAAAAAAGGAGTGCAGATGAAGAGGAAAGTGTTGGCAGAGTAGGAGGGCTGAAGGCTGCAGTGTTGCAGTAAAACACTTCACCTAGCTTCTTGCAAATCTACTCTGAGAGTTTAGCAGGATAATTCCAGCATGTCTCCTTTCTACCCCAGTGCTCCAAACTGTGACCAAGTTGGTTGCATATGCGACTACAAATCTGTATAAATGTGAATTATGAATATAGATAAACTATAATTCCAAGACCGCCATAGCTCAAGGGTGCTTCAGGAACTGATGACCCAGAGGGCCGTGAGTTTGAGACTACCGCGGAGTGTCAGGAAGGTCATCTGGGCTTAATCCCCCACGTTCCGTCTAAGTTTGTGTCCACCCCGACAGCGTGGGGAATAATCATCACATGTTAAATAGACCTCTCATTCGACTCTAAATCTGTCCAATGGCGCTATAAACATTTAAAGTTTACACCAATATGTTTCACATGGGTTTCAGGGTTTTAATTTTTTTACTTTGTTTATTGCATAAATGTTGTATAATCCATGACCTGGTCGATCAGTATACTGATTTGATGTGCATAATCTCCTCCTCCTCCTTTGCACTACCTACTTGCAGCATTTGGTTCTTTTCCCTCACAGTCCCCACAGAGCTAACCATGACAACGCTCTCTGCTTTCAAACCAAATAGGAAGCAAATTGGGGCATGTGGATTGTCGCTCACTCCAAAGGGAGATGTGTGCTCACACTGTAGCGTTGGCCTACAGTACACTCATTTTTTTGGTCATGAATATATTGCACCACTTGTCCAGTATTTCACATGGACAATGTCTATGCTAGCTTTAATCTTTTTTTTACTCCCCAAGATTACCTTTGACCAGACCCAGTGAAACAAATAGTTTCTGAAAGAGAGGAACAGAAAGCCAGCAGTGGAAAACTGAGCAGCCTCCAACTATAAAGCCTAAGAAGAGTTATATTTTTCATCCCTAGTGGCTCAAAGAATTTACCTGGCTATGTTTATTACCTACTGGGTTTATTGTTTTTGTTGCCAGATCACCCTGGCTCTCGCAGGATACTCAGATTTGCATCAGAAGCTCCACACAGTTCACGAGCGTAAAACTTATAATGAAAGCCGTAAGCATGTGTGATGCAGGGTGCTGCCCCTTTCCCAGCAGTGTTTTGAACCATAAGAAGTGGCCAGTAGATCTCCTAATCTCCTGATAAACATCTATACAGAAGTTATTGCAGTTTGGTGACATTTGTCATCATGGTGTCCAAATAGAATCCCACCATGAATCTGTTGGCTTAGCATTTCTACTTGGGTTGTCCTCATTAGCATCAATCTCTTTGTAATGTGTGTATGTGTTTACAGGTTATTGTGTCATGGTGTCTTCGAAGCTCACTGATAGTCTTGTGAACCTGTGCTAGGCTAACTTAGCAAGCAGCCTCCGCCCTTTTAGTGAACCCTGTAGTAGTGGAGAGCCTCACAGACCCACACACACACCCTCACACTGCTTTCTCACAAATAGTCGGGGCCTCACAGACATGGTCCCCTTTGTATCAGTAGTACTTTTGACATGCAGAGCTGGACAGAACAGAAGTGGCATTGAGAGGCGACGTAGGAGGAATTCTACGCCTGGAATTGCACACCATGCTGTAATGGCTGGTTGTAGCCCCAGACCCCTCCTCCCTTTCACTGAATACCAAGCTCCTTTGCTTATATCTGTCTTCCTTATTTCTTGTCTATACGCTATTTCTCTCTTTCTCTCTCCCCTCACACTATAGAAGATGGATATTCTCATTCTTCCCTCTCTCAAATTACCACATCCAGTGAGTCCTCCACCACCACCTTTCTCTTTGCTCTCCTCCAAATGTCTGAATTGAAAACATCCTGTCTTGACAGGTTAGCCGAATACCAACCCCAACAGAACAGTGTTGCCTTGATCTCTCTCTCTCTCTTTCTCTCCTTCTCTCTCTGGACAGCAGGCCAGATGTGATATGGGGATAGTGGTCAGTTTGTAATGGAGGCCAGTGTGGAAGCAGCAGCTGGCTCAGCCAGAGGGCTCAGAGTCAGCAGCTGGGCAGAGCTGAGGGGAGAATACTCACTGTTGCGCCTTATTAGACTCATTTGTGTTATAGTGTGCGTGGGGGGGGGGTACCTGTGGCATATGAATATGTCCTTTTTTCAGTGTGTCAGAGAAAGACATCCTCTCACCATGAGAATCGTTGCTTTCTGTTTTGGTTTGCTTCTGCTCATGTTTGACAGCGAGAGCGTCAAAGAGTTGTATGGATGTGCAAATGCCTCTTTCCATTCCTAGTACTCAGGAGTTCATTGGATGTCATGTAAATATATTTCAGAGTCCTGCAATTGTGTGTCAAAGCAACAGAGAAAGATGGAGTCTTGCCAGTGTAGTAGCCAGGGTAGCAAGATTGCCATTGTGGTGGTGGGTAGGTTACCCCCACTCCCCTAGTCTCTCCTCCCACAACCCCCTCCCCCCAGTCTGTGCCCATATTAGGGCAAAACTCGGCCAACCCTTCGCCTCTAGCAGACTGAGACACACACACACTGACACACTCTGTTGTCACATTTGCTGCACCAAAGGGAGCCTGAGGGAGACATGGCTCCCCTAACCCAATTTGAAGGCTTGTTTTTATGGGCAGTCACAACAACAGAGGGCTTTTAAAAATGGATATGGAAAATCCACATTCTCTCTCTCTCTCTCTCTCTTCCCTCCCTCTCTTTCTTGTTGTTGTAGCGGTGGCAGGGGTGGCGTGTGTTAATGAGGGTCTATTGTTACAGGCCTGACTGTGAGGAATACTATAAACTTGGCAAGAACTTGTTTGGGTGACGGTTATAGCCAATGTGTCATGGAGTTCCACGAAAGAGTAATTTTTTTTAGCGTGGGTGTGGTCCCGATGGGACGGTGGACTCCTAACCCCAGGTCCGCCGGTGCCATGTGACATCTATCGGGTCGCACTAAGATCAGAGTCTTGTTGTGTTTGTGCATTTCACAGGGTTTAAAACTACTTATTGCTAGTCAGGCTAATGAGCAAAGTGGAGTGGAGGGGGGTATGTATGTTATTTTTCGATTAGCATAGCATCTGGGTGATGCCTTTCTCCATTGTAGACACATTTGTGTTAAAATGTCAATTGTTTAAAATCTGAACCTTGCTGCAAAGGTCTGTGCATGGGATTTGTCATATTTGCTCCAAATGAAAGGTGGAATGGTCTTTGGATTATAAATAATTTGAATAGAGTAGCACAAACCTGGCGAATTCGGATAGGAAAATTCTGTATCCACGCTGGGGAAGAAATCCAGAACATGGAAAGAACATCTTAACTATTTGAGTAGTGCTCCATTGTGATCCCCACACAAGGAGTTACTCTTTGGTTTTGGACACCCTTGAGTACATTGTTGTGCACCTCTCTACTTTGACAAGGCAAGAGAGGCACTGATATGTCCAGATTTAGTGGTTTGAAGAGCCACCCGATCTAAAAATGAATAAAGTTTTTAGTAGTTTAGAAAAGGATCCAGTGAAATCGTAAAAAGTTGTGGACTATTTCGAGACCCACCAAATGGTATCGGCCTGTTGGCAGCAAGAACACAGCCCAAGTTATTTTTGGTCCCCAATGTCTAATTTTGGGTACCCTGGTTTACACAAGGTTCTTTTCAGGCAGGGTCTGGTCATCAGAGGTTCCTGGTCAGTATGGTGTTTTTCTGCCTTGTTTAAACCAAGGTGATGTTATTCTCCTGGGTTTTGTGTCCTGGGATTGTTGATACGGAACCCCCCCCCCATTGCATCACCAAGTTGATCCCAGCTGTACCCTGTTTCCCTTGACACACACCCAGCGAATCTCTGTATTTAGGTAGGTAAGACTCCATCTTATCCACCTCTGTATCATCAGCTACTCTGTGCCATGCTGCAGCCAAATTGTAATGGATTCAAAGGGGCATATGTGTTTCGTAAAACACTATCATGCATTTTCATTAGTTGTGTGTTTAACATGACGTGACCAACATGTGTCAAACAAGAGCAAGCTGGGATTCTGAGACCCCCAGTCACACAGACATGACTCCAGAGCAAAATGCTCTGCTGCTGCGTAGGAAGATTGTGGTAGACTTGCACAGGGTGGGTTCCTGTGGGCAGGAAACTGAGGCATAGAATTTCACTTGTTTCAAAGGGACTTTAATTATCCCACCAGGACACGCTAAGTGACAGGTTTATGCCTGCAGAGACTGAATTGAGCTCATATTGCTATTGATTTTTCAAATACCATATGGTGTGTGGGTGGGTGGGGTAGTCAGGTTAGCATCATGATCAAAAGTGTACATTGTCCTCTTGACACAATGTAAGGACAAGCAACACACAAAAGATGGAGAAATGGCTAGAGAAATTGTTTCAGGGCGGTGTAGCTCAGGAGGTAGGGTAGTCATTCAGTAATTAGAAGATTCGTGGTTCGATCTCAGCCCCTGCAGAAAGTGTGTTGAAGTGTCCTTGAACAAAGCACTGAAACTCCCAACTGTATAAGCCCTGTGATGGAATGGCGACCTATCCGGGGTGTTTCCCTGCCTTTTGCCCAAAGAGCGCTGGAATAGGCTCCAGCATGACTCTGCGACCCGACTTTGGATGAGCAGTTGCCAATGGATGGATGGTTATAGTTACAGTCGTATTTAGGTCAAGAGTGGTCATATGATGCAATTTCAAATCTGGACCACTGAAAGATGAAGAATTTGGCTATGAATTAAAGTTCAATTCTTCTCACTGAAAATGCCCATAAATGGAAGTCATTGGTTTGTAAATAACTCTGCATGCAAGCAGGGTTTCATTTGGCAGGGGTAAGAATGTAAAACAATCACAGCTCCATGTCGGAAATAATTTTTGTTTTTTTAATATAACCTGACCCATGTTTAGATGAATTACGGTGCTGCTGGCTAGTAAGAGAATGATTTAATTTTCCAATCTGGTGAGGGCCTCATCAGCCCAGTCCACAAAGAACTCCACTCAACTACCAGTCACTGAGAATAAGAAAATGAAGAGGGTCCAGAATTGCATTATAGCAAAGATTGAGAAGAATTTACTTTGATTTAAAACTTTGGCCAGCTAATTGTAAGGGCAACATGTTTTGATTTGCAGTGAGTTTCACTGTATTGCCTGCCTCAAGGAGACCTCCTCACAAGGCAGTGCAGTAACCCTGACTGCTGATGCTTGGATATGCTTTCATTCTGCAGCTGACTGAGACGTCTGTCTTCTGTGAGACACAACAGGAAATTAACGTTTTTCTTTACTCTGTGTTACTGTTTGGCATAGTTTTTTCCCTCCCCCTCCTTTTTTACATTTGCAGTAGTGTTGGTCTGAGATAGCAAAAGAGATGGTCTTAAGACCTTCAAACCATCACTTGTTTTGGGAGGAAGTGAAAAGAAGTTCAGCCAGCTTGACGTGAGACTAAGCATATTTCCTGTTTAATTCAAGATCGATTCTTTTGCAGATTAAAAAAACGTTTGTCACCTTTATACCTACAATGATATCCTTCATTCCTCTGCCAGATCTAGTCCCTGGTAACCAATCGAGTCTTTTAACCATCGATTTGACATGTAGATTTTGCAGACTTGATTTTGCCTACCCTTAAGATTTGCATTGGAGTGATGAAGAAAGACCGGTCTAAGAATGAGTATATTAGAGGGGCAGCTCAAGTTGGATGGTTTGGACACCAAGCAAGAGAGGAGAGGTTGAAATGGTTTGGACATGTGTGGTGGGGGGATGCTGGGTATTTTGGGAGAAGGATGCTGAATATGGAGCTACCAGGCAAGAGATAAAGAGGAAGACCTAAAATGAGGTTTATGATGTGGTTAGGGAGGATATGCAGGTGGCTGGTGTGACAGAGTAAGATGCAGAGGACAGGAAGAGATGGAGGTGATGATCTGGTGTGACAACCCCTGACGTGAACAGCCAAAAGTAGTAGCAGCATTAGATTTTACTGGCTGACTGTTTACAGAACTAAAAAAAGATCGCCTGAATTTCAGTTTCTGTTTCCCCTCCATGGGGATTTAATTATTGCTGGGAAATTTAGCATCAAACCGATTGATTCTAAGCAACCACAAAAAAGTGGATAAACAAAGAAATTACAAATGTACAAGGCCGCATTTAATGTCTTTTTAAAGAGTCAATGAACTACTTGTCTCATAAAGCATTATGAATTCCATTGAATCCCTTTCCCCTCGTTTTCAACTAGGGCACGGTCAGTCTCAAAACGGTTTGCTGCAGTTTCTCTTAAGTGACACGTTTCCTCAAAATGGTGAAACAAACTTTGAGGTGTGTTTTCTCTCATTTGGCTGGGTGTCTCGGTTGTTTCCCAATCAGCAGCAATATACATATAAATCCCACTATTGCAAAGCACTTTATAATCTCGTAGGTCATGGTTTAGTGTACCTCATACAGTTGATAGATTTTGACTAATAATCCTATTCTCTATGATGACAATTTTTACTTTCACAATCCAACATTTCCAAACAATACCTCAGCCTATTTAAAGTCCCACTTCCTACTCTAGATTAGAGGAGTCACTTCTGAGCTGTACCATTAATGGATGGGTTAAAGGGTTCTCCCCTGAAAGAGTGAAGAGGCCTCATTCAATATGAGGTCTAATGATTGCTTTTGAGTTCAGTCACCAGCTTCATGGAATAATATAGAGTCTCATATCTGCTTGAAAGCGTGTCCAAGTGTCCTTGATCAAGAGATTGAACCCTAGAATATTCAAGTCCTCTGGTGGAATGGCAATCTGTCCGGGGTGCTTGCCCATCCTTCACCCAATGAGTGCTGGGATAGGCTCCAGCATGACTCCGTGACCTGACTTCATAAGAGTGATTTATGATGGATAGATTGATGGATATTGGATGGATGGATGGACATTGGCTTGACATTTACAGGACCATACCTGGAGCTTCAAGCACTGGCCGCTCGCCACTTTCACGCTTGCAGTTTGTTTGTCTTTCATTTTGACACTACTCTTAAACAACAGTTGTGCAGACTGAAAGAAGGGAGTGACATGACTACATGGAATACATACAATAAGTGATGAGACCTGCACGGTTCCACTGAAAGCAAAGTCAATGATGCTGAGATAAAGACATAATGGGGAAATTGTATGAAGAGCTGATGCTGACATACTCTCCAAGATCGAATTCAATTGAAGTTAATCCATGTTCAAAAGATGAGTGTTATGGGTGATGAATTTAAAGTAGAGGTTTGCTTGATGGTTAGACTTGTTTCAAGGGGAGATTATGATATGATTGAATCACACTGCCAATAGATGTCCCCTTTTCCTCAAGCCACCCCCCCCAGTTCATTGGCCTGTTAAGAAATCATCATGATCCATCCATCCATCCATTGTCTGTTGCCATGCAGAGTAGGAAAAGATGTTCCAAGGGTTCTCCCTCTTGCTCCCCCCTCTCTCTATGTGCATGACACACACACACACACACATATATACACACACACAGTCATTTACTCATGGGAGAGTCGTGGCCTTCCAGTCTATTGAACCTCCATTGGAGTCTAACCCTTGGTTGAACCCTTAGAAGCATCTACCAATGGGAACTCATTTGGAGCCAGATGTGCCTTTCACCCCCCACCCGGCTTCACTTTCATCCTCTTTTCCTCTCATTTGATGAGCATAACATGGAAAGGGAGAAACATCCACTTTAAACTGAGGATCATGTACCCTCGGCACACTGAACACACACAATGACCTGAAACCCACATTGTTTGGCTATGTAGGATTGTATGTGTCAGTCAATTGGACATTCAAACTTTATTTGTATGGCACATGTCATAGGAAAGTGGCAACACAATTGCTTAGCATGCATTGTATCAAATAAGATACAATGCATGAGATAAGCTGAGAGTGAAGTAAGCAATTTCAATTCAAAAAGAAAAGAGGCTGGCAGAAAAGGTTGTGGATGTATGTTTGTGCTGGTGTGAGTGTGCATGCATGCCCTTGTCCACCCTAGGAGTCCCGAGGCAAAAGTGGTTGTGACAAGCGGCTCATGTAAACGCACAGATACTCCTTTCTTGCGTGCTAGTCGCGCGTTGAAATCCCCTCCTGTGTCTTGCAGCTATGCTAGAGATATGTCTTTTCTAATGGAGAATATAACGCTCGCCCATGTAAATAATTGATTTTCAGGTTAGATCCTGCATGCCGATGAACTTCAACAGCTGTCACGTTATTCAGGGGCTACCCAACCAGCAGCTCAGTTAGTTTGTGGATATGGCACTACAGCGACAGCTGATCTGACAGTAACAATGGATGAAAAGGAAAGTGAAATACAAGAGAAGGACCTTGTGATTAGTTCTTTTTTGTTGTTGTAGATGGTTGGAAAGGATAAAAACCAGTTGCACAGAGCTGCAACTGGTTTAATCTGCAGTAATCTTAAGAACCCTTATTATCGATCATCTATGGTGACATTCGATTCCCAAGAGCTTTATTTTTATCTCTTTATCCTGGAAAAGTTAGCTGAGGAAACCTCCTTGCCTTGCTACATATTCACACATAACTAAACATCTGAAATATAGGTTGGTCCGTTTTTGAAAAAAAGCCTTTTATACACCCTGGGTGCCTTTTTGATGGATCTGTTTTCAGTCTGACGTGTTTTTATCTGTGTATCTTGGAGCTTGTAGCTGTCTGAGCAGAGCAGTGCATTGTTTTGTTAAGAGAAAGCCACCTGTTCCACTGCTCAACCCAGCAAGTACCCTCTCTGACTGTGAAACCCAAAGTATTTCCAGTCTTCAGCAGTCCCGTTGTTAAGCTGTATTTTTCAACCTTAGAAGGTTGTTTTAATTGAATTCTATTTCAAAAGTTTTGACAAGAAATCCAGTTAAAAGCAGACTTCTTTACTTGTTGCCATATAATACGGCTCAATTTTTAGTGAAGAACATTACGGATCAATGAGCTCATGTCTTGGGTTGGAATGTCATTCAAACCGTCAGCCACATAAGGCCCACTGTGTTTAACCACTTCTAGACTCTGATTTCCATCCATCCATCCAGCCATTGTCAACCACTTATCCAAAGTCGGAGCACAGGGCCATGGTGGACCATATCCCAGCGCTCATTCGGGGAAAGGCAGGGAAACACCCCGGACAGGTCACCATTCCATCTCGGGGCCGGTGTACGTGATTGAGGCCAATGCCCTTCTTGATGCCCTGTGGTGGATTCAAACCTAAAACCTCTGGCTTGTTAGATGCTGATGAGTGGGCTCTACCCCTGCGCTACCGTGGCAACCACACTCTGATTTAGTTTCTTCAGTATACCCCGCAACCCCATGGAAGTGAATAGAGTGATCTACCAGTCAAGGTAGAAATAAACTTCACCTTGCTTAGCATAAAACCGTTCAGACCAACAGTGCACCTGCCCTGCACATTTAGGTTCAGCAAGGCAGTATCCATTGAGAAAGGGGGCAATAGCAGACCATGATTTGCAATACATAGTCCATAGCATCAATTAATATATGATACGGTTTGATATAAATGTGCAACAATCCTGAACCTTTCTGTACATGCTGAAAAGGTCAATTTTTGTGGGTCTCAATTAGTCCCCAAAGTCACCCACTCTCCATGTAGGTCCAAGTCTGTACATGCTCTGACTCAGAGATTCTGACGTTGAACAAGCTCGATGTAAGTACTCTTTAAGGGTTTGTGTAAACGGGCATGGTGAAACCAAAGCTGAGTTTAGTGGCTCTAGAATATTCACTGTTCCAATCCATTTAACAGAGTGAACTCTAGGATCTGAAGTCTTTTTGTCTTGTGTGAACTCAAGATCCAGACCACTGGGCCAAGGCCTTCTCCGGCCACTGTCAAGTCAGGTGGTGTGTTTATCCACGCGTAATAGTCTCGCATGTCCACATCACTGCAGAAAACCTGAGAACATAAAATCTGTCCAGGATCCAACACACACGTGAACAGGCATACACACTTAATTTCTGAAGAGTTTGGGGCATGCATACATGTGAATTTGTGAGTCACCTTGACTGTCACCATGGAAACGGTCAGCATCTAGACAGGGCTTTTAAAGGCACGTGTGCATGAGAGACAAACATCACACTTCTATCTTGTTTTTGCTCTGTGTGTCTCTTTGCAACCACATGCATGCTGAGGAACATGCCTTGCATTTTATAGAGTTCCCATCCCAGGTCATGTGAATGTGAGCAGGAAACATATGCTCCCTGATCACGAATCCTTATTCCTACTGACGAGGTGCACTTGAACAAGGCTAAGCCCACACTTGTTCCAGTGGAGCTGCTCAGAGGTCAACATTTTGAAAGCTAGAGTTGTATAAAGATGTTGAATTACAATAAGCTGAGGCTTGTGAAGAATATGCCATCTGAGTTGATCTACTAAATTCATATAAAGGTTAATTAAATGACATGGCCACTTTTATTTGCTATATACTTAAGATAGAATAGCAAAACTTGATTATGATTTCGGGTATCCAATATTTGATGTTTGGCTATTAAATCCGTGATCTCCTCCCTGTCAGTGAGCAATCTCAGATTGCTGTTTTGTTTTGCAGGTTTAAACTTGAGTTGTGATCCAGCTTGCTGCTGGGTTTTCCATCTGCAGTGTTTTTAAACTGTGTGTCAATCCCCCAACATTGTTAGCTATTGAATCTCCACCTTATTAAGTGGGGATTTACGCTTGTGCAGTAGCCATGCTGAAGACAAGGTTTTGTTTGCTTTGCTAATATTATGTTTGACGGGCTTTGATCATGAGAAGTTAAAGAGCACCTGCACTGCTGGCATTTTCAAATTCTATTTCTACATCACCCCTGGCATGTAAGATGTCAATACGTGAGATTATTTTTTCTGACAGAGTGTCAATTAAAATTTTGAACCATTTTTTTCCACCAGGCACAGCTTCTCAGTAAAATGCTGTCTGTTGCTGTAGGCGTGTTGCTGTCGAAAAGCTGTGATTGGCTGACGGGGTACCATCAGTCTTGCAGGCCCCCCTCCCTCACATGCCTGATCCTCAGGTGAAACTTGACTTCTAGACATGGTGCACACAGCGTGCAGCCAATATCTCCTGGCCCATGTCTCCTTTCTTTCACTCTCTGGCTAACCCTAGCAGCAGCAGCCTCACTTTTGATGGCACAGCAGTTAACACTAGCCTCAAGCATGAAGGTCCTGGGTTTAAATCCCAGGTACTTTCTGTGTGGAGTTTTCATGTTCTCCCAATGTCTGTGTGGGTTTCTTCTGGGTGCTCCAGTTTCTTCCCACCAGCAAAAAGAAATGCATCTTAGGGTTAATATTCCTGTGCCCCTGAGCAAGGCAATAGAACACCATTCTTTTCCACCAGAGGAGAAGAATCATACTTCTCATCACTGCTTGCACCTTGTTTGGGTGAGAGGACTGAGTTTTATTTATCTACAAGTCTTAACATCGAGACATGACAGTAGACGAGTCGGAGCCATAGATCTCAAACTATGGTAAAGTAACAGCACGTTTTTAGAACCTTACCGTGTTTATTGATTCAAGTTGCTTTAGAGACCGTGTAAAAGCTGTGGAAATCAAGTTTAACTGCATGCTGCACTCTTAAGGGAATTAACTTGGAAAAGGAAAATCAAGACTGCACAATTGATAGGTATTCATTAGCAGGCCAAGAACATTTAACAGTAAATCCTGAATCCCCCCCCATTTAGGTACACACACACACACACACACACACTGGTTCAACTTCTTCCTCAGCTCCCATCTGTCACAGCTGATATTTCTCCTCCCCTCCTCCTGTACCCACACCCCTCCTTCACCCAACCTACATGGCAACTGAAGCAGGGATGCTGTGTAGATGGACTGACGGGCGGCAGCCCACAGGGATATAACTGGCCTGAGCAGCTTCCCTTATATGGACATGTTGGTGTTCTGACATGAGAAGACTTCTCTACCTCAAAGTCACGCTAGGTTAGCATGCATGCACAGACACAGACCCTTTTTACCAGGCCCCTCAATTAATGATTGACTGTGTGCACGTGAACACAAGCATGTACACATGGAGGTGTGAGCCAGACGCCTCCGTTCCTTATTGGCTGCAAATCACTCACGAATTTACACATACGCACTTTTTAAAACTTCACATTGTGAACACCGATTTTGCACGATGACGGTTTGGTCCACCACCCTTCTTCTATCGATTTATTTTACAGGGAAGCTAGAGTGCTCCCATACAGGTGACTTAGATGATGCGGGAGGCTTTTCAAATTCTTCCTCTCTCCATTGCGCTTTTTACAACGCGACCATCCCTGACCAATTCCTTGGGATTCAACTTGCCCTCTTCACATGACAGCTATTTTTGGACAGTCAATCAACCATTGCGCTTCAGGGTGAAACACAGCACGTCTTGTCAATCTTTATACTGCAACGCTGCATCAAGATTTAGGGAATTATTACTTTAAATAGTTACAGTGACTGTAAAGCTGTTTTTCTCTGTGATGGTTTAGAGGTCTGTTTTACATGTCAAGATTAGTCCCCAAGTTGTGGGGATGGACATGGACTTAGATTGAGCTTGGGGGATTAAGGCCTGATGCCCCGTGTTTGGTTTGAACCCGCAGCCTCAAGCTTGTCAGTTCCTGAAACGCATGCTCTACCACCGGGCTACCGCGGCCCCATTTTTCTGAATGATTGTTACATTTTGCAATTAATTTACATTTCACATGTGTGCCAAACTGTATGGCTTAAGTGTCCTTGAGCAAGATGCTGAACCCAGAACTGCTCTCTGGACACTGCAGCCACTTACTGCTCCTGTACAATAGGATGGGTTGTATGTATCTAAAACAAAAAATGGATGAAGCTTCTTCTTCTTCCACCCACAATCAAAATGTGTAATCCTGCTATGCTGCTTAACAAACACAGGAGTTAGGGAAATGGCCAATCGGTTAAATCGATTGAATCAGCCAGGGTAGCCGGTAAGTCAGTCAAATCATAAAGCCAGTAAGCAGCTTTGCATGTTAAAAGCTGTGCAGACACCCATTACTATCTTGCCAGATGGTCATTCAGTCATCCAGAAATTAGCCATCCAGGTTTGCTAGCCTGACTCCCAGTCGGCCAACTGGGTGAGATGGCTATCCAGCCTGCCTGTCAAACGTTCAGCCAGTGAGCCAAAAAATCAGCCAACCAGTGAGTAAATCAGTCGATCATCCCAGCAGGTGGTGGAGCTAGGAACAGGGAGAGAGACGTGTTACTGCAAATACCAAAAAATAAACGTGTTTTTTCAGGAATTACCAAACCAGTGTGGAATTTTCCAGTGACTGGGGGGCACCCTGTGGCAACAACACAAAAAACATGCACCTATTAGCCTGCATCCTGTTGTGATTTATCAAACGCTGAAAAGTGTGGAGAAGTCACTTTTACCTCCCAAAGTCTGTTCTTAGCAGTCCCCTTCCAGCAGTGTAAATCCACATATAGGAGGACAAACTCACCTGAAATCCATTTTCAACCTTTATTAAGGTGTGTCTACAAAAATGCACAAGGACAGGAACGTACACAGTTTTAAAGTAGGGGGAAAACTAAGCATGCCCAGCAACCTGATGCTATCAAAACATGTGAACATCTACATCAAAAAGTAAGGGAGTGATGGGTATCTTTCCATATGGCAGCATGTTGTGAGCACTGTTAGCAGCACCATCTGGGATCAATGTGAAGCTTAAAACCATTCAATCA